>MU179301.1:661371-732180 GCA_016767475.1 Suillus weaverae
GAGGAAAAAGTGTCCAATGGACAAGTGGTCGTCGAGGCTTCCTCTGCTGCTTTGGTGTATTGGTAAACGAGTGTAGCATGCAAAAATGTGTTTATCCTAGGCGGTGATAGAAGTGAGTCGGTTATCATATTATTATCTCCTGCCAGTCCCAAGCATACACAGCATGGCTCTGAGGAGCGGAGGAGCGAAGCAAGAGACAACTCGTCCGACCAACAGTTTTCTCCGTACATGTGACGTTGTTACTCTCATATAGGAACCCTTGGCAGCACTTTTCCCGCGGTCTTTCAGACCTGGTTTCCATGTTATGGGAAACTGGTCTAAGAGACCTGCCTCGCCAGCAAGGTCCTCACCAACTTCCCTGAGAGGTTTATGCAACCCTCTCGCACACCTCCACGAGGTATCCTCTTTCGCGAGAGGTGTCGTCCTAAAACCTCTCCCCCACGCGCAGAGGCTCGTGGTACAGTGCCTCCTATCATTTCTGTTAAAGATGTTATGTTTACGGAGACCTCGAGTCACTGATTAGATCTCCTGTCACACCCTCTGTGTTTTGAGTGTCTAAGATGTCTCTGTGCTGGGGCTGTCAGGGGTAGCGGTACTCCTTCGCCCTGTTCAAACATGTTTTCACGCATCAGATTAGTATTTGAAGAACACAAAATCACATTCTCAGTTTCCCGTAACAATAAGAACTACATTGTATAGCCTTGGTAGGGTTGTGGTAGGGCAGAGTGAGTCAGAATGAAGAGACAAAACACATCAGACTAGTAATAAGGAGAGATAATGTCGACATACTGCCTGAGCGACTGCCGGGAAAGCTTCTCCGTCCATCTGTGAGTGTCTTTGATATGGCTCTAGAAGTAATACAAGATGGGTGCTGGAGGTACGGGAGGTGCACTGGGACGAGAGAGGGGTAGGATATTATGCACCGAGATCTAGGAATATGAGGAAGCGCTGGATGGAATGCTGGAGGCTCGTACTATAAGGGTGCGTTGGTGGCTCACGAGGGTGCACTGGAATTTCAATATGGTGGTGAATTACAATTAGTTGTACAAAAAATAAGAAAGGACGAAATGGCACCACAAAATAATAAAGGCTCGGAGGAAGACTTAGAAAGACATACTACTCACTCTGTATGAGGCGCGGGAGATGGTGCCCAGAGGCATGACAGCGCTGGGTGTCTCACGAACGATTCATGGAGGCTTATAAGGGGGTACTGGAGGCCCGTGAGGGCATGCATTATAGTTGGTGGGTGCATGGGTCAGTTTCTCATAACATAGAAACTGAGTCTGATATTATAGACCCTTATAGGCACCGACTCAAGTGCTCAACCTTGGGTGACTTGTTTTGTCAAAGAAAGGAAGTGACCTCCGGGGTGATCGTTAAGTTGGAGCTGGAGAACAATGCTGTATCGTGTGTCTACGACATGGCAGGAGACGACAAGGAGAGGATGGTCTACGATGTAGTACGTAGATAGATGTAGTCGGGACTATCCGAACATTGAACGATGAAACCAAACTCTAACAATCATCACCTCTGATTTCTGAGTTGACGCATCTTTGCCATGACTAATTTTTCACATTCTGTGACCTGTCATTTCTTTGAACTTATGGATAGTCCTGAAATTTGAGTTCATTGCGGACCGGTGCTCATGCTCTCTTCCCATCAGTATAAAATACTGCAAGGTGTGATGGTATTCTTTGACCTCGCCTGTTCCTTTCTGCGTGATGTGGTTCTTGTCTACAGCTCTGCATTGCGTTGCGTTGGCATCTGCGAGACATGCTCTTTTGTCCCGCGATGAAACCAGTCCGTCTAAATTGACGCTATCTGGCCCAGCTTCGCTCCCAACGGATGCAACACTACCCTTAAACCCCGCCCTCGCAAGCTTCAGTATTGAAACTGCCTCCTTTGAAGAATTTATGGGAAATCAATCTTATCCGAACAAATTTTCTCAGAATCTCTTTGAGAACCTAAAAGAGAGGACTGGGGTTCCAGCTGAAGTGCGCATTGGTGGCATCACCGCTGACTCAACATTCTGGGATCCAAATCAGGAGGCTGCGCTGTACAATTTCATCGACAGCACGGGTGCACTGAGAAACACTACGCTTGGACCTCAGTTTTGGAACTCCGTAAGGCTTTTGCCTGAAGGGACGAAGATCGTCATGACGCTCGTAGGTCATTTATCATTGGGTGTCGGCATCTAACTGGTCCGTGTAGGATCTAGAGAGCCTGAATTATACCGGAACTCTTGATATGGCTGAGGCAGCATGGATGGGTCTTGGTTCGCGCCAAATTTCTCGCTTCGAAAGTGAGTCATTTGATTCTCTTACTGACGTTCCTCGGTCCGACCCTTCTCCGTCTTCAGTAGGAAATGAGCCAGATCAGTATTACCTCAACCTTAACGCTCAGAAATATACCGCTATATGGGAGGTATTTCTATTTCTATTTTATCCCCTTTGATGGTGAGGTCTTATACGTTCTCTATTTAGCCGTGGACCGTCAATATCTCGAAGGCGTTGGGCATCGATTACCCCGAATTCCAAGTTGGGGCGACTGTTAAGGACCCTTTGTGGCCGTATAACACCCCGCAAGCAGATGCACTGTTTGACTGTGTCAGTGCTCTGGCTGCCGGGGCCAACGGTGGACACACTGTCACGACGTGTAGCGAACATACATATCAGTACAGCGTGAGGAAGTTCCCGATTGACCCATGGCCAACCTGAAATAGCCTTTATTTCTAGGTTTGTGATCCAACTAGGGCTGCCGCAGCTACGTTGACCAACCTGGTAAGCTGTCGATTACGCATTGCAACTGTTAATTGCAACGGGGATTCAGGTGAATCACACGCGCTTGGCCGAGTAATTCATAGTCGTTGCTATGATCACAGCACACTAATCTCCAGTAGATATTTGGATCTTTGGCAGCCCCGTATCCACAGCGTTCGCACACAACTCGGACCTGATGCCTTTGTTATTGGTGGGGAAAATCGCAAGATTAAATGTTGAATATATATTGACCCGCGATGAAGGTGAATTCAATTCTGTCTCCTGCGGTGGACGGGCTAATGTCAGCAACACATTTGGTCAAGCTATGTGGCTGGTACGTTGATAAAAAGAATACATTTCTTGACATCCGAGCGCTTTTGTAGTTGGACACGACCCTCTACGCGGCTTCAATCAATGTCTCACGGTACGTGGCCAGGGTGCCTCAATGAACTTGCAGCTTAATCTCATCTCCAGTATGTATGTGCATCAAGGTGGACCTCCCGCACACTACAACCTCTGGTATGTCATCTCAGAATGTGACTTTACGACTTCTTAGGACTGGCGTCGATTCCACAGGTACCCTGTCGATAGCCAGAGCGGTCCTATCCAAGTGTTCCCATCATATTCGGCTTACCTCTTCGTGACTGAGGCCATTGGTCACTCGAGGTCGCTGCGCCTTTCAAATATCTTCCCAGGGCGACAGGCCAATGGATCGTCAATTACGACAGCAGGTGGTGATCCTTCTGCCGGTCAGATCTCGGTATACGGTTTCTGGGACGAAAAATCCTCCAACAGCCATAATTACCCAACTAAGCTAGCACTCCTAAACCTTGAGATATACAACCAGACGGATTCGTACCCTCGACCTAATATCACGATCGACATATCTGCGTATTTGCCGAAGAAGGATCAAGAAGTAATGGTCAAGTGGCTGACAGCCCCAGGAGCTGATGTGATGTCAGCCGATCTAACGACTTGGGCGGGGCAAACTTTTGCTTCTGGTGTCGCAGAAGGCAACATTGTAGAGGAAAAAGTGTCCAATGGACAAGTGGTCGTCGAGGCTTCCTCTGCTGCTTTGGTGTATTGGTAAACGAGTGTAGCATGCAAAAATGTGTTCATCCTAGGCGTTGATAGAAGTGAGTCGGTTATTATATTACTATCTCCTGCCAGTCCCAAGCATACGCAGCATGGCTCTGAGGAGCAGAGGAGCAAAGAAAGAGACAACTGATAGTCGATGTTCTTGAGCAGGATTCAGATCTGCAGAGCCTTCTACATAACACTGCGAGGCGAAAGATCGACGACCATTGTTGGTGCCTGGAGGCCTCAATGTTCGTATCGAATAAGTATCAAACTGGCACGAATGAGGCTTGCCAGCGCTACGGGCCCGGGCAACGCCCGCATGCACGGGGTTCGGGTGCAGCACAGATCCATGATACAGAAAATGCGGGACTCGGCATCTGACTGTCCTTAACGAGCACAAGGTCTTCATTGGGGCTGGAGGTCAAGGCGCCAGTTCATCCGAGAGACGAGGCAAAGGTACTGATTCTTTGGTATGCAGAAGTACTTATCTGACGTTGAACAATCTATTGTCAAAGCAGTGAAACGGAGTAGCCGCACGGACCCGATGGAGTTTGGCCGGTCAGATGTCAAAGATAGAATGGCTTTCTTTGAGGCACGAGGAAAGCAACTACAAAGGACGGTGAGCGCAAATATCAGCTGCAAGCCTCAATCGATGTGTGCACAGGCCATGTCTGAGCCGGCTATGCCCGGAATCCCTCCCGGACGTTGCCAAAAGTATATAGGAGAAATTCGACACTCACTCAACCGAACTCCCGCAGGCACATAACTCATCAACAATCCATCGCGCGCTCACCAACTTTGCCAACATGCCCGATCCGTGGCAAAGCATCATTTTTGATGATCCAAGGTCTGAGCACCCTATGCTTCCTCTCGTGATCAAAGTTATGCATTGCATCTACCGCACTGTCAATCCTACACGCCCACCACCACCCACAGTAATGAAATGGCGGTACTCGCAAAGCCTTTCCTACCTGATACATGAGGATGGATATGTGCCGTCAATTGTCATCCTCAATCTCCGAGAGGGCAAGTGAGACTCAACCATGAAAACCCTCTTCACGATCAACTTAATCACCATGACGGTTAGCGATAGGGCTCGGAACAGGCATTTCCCTGTACCCAATGAGATCGGCTCCTCCCTAAGGGACCTGGATGAGTACGTGAGGAGGACTGTCCGGGAAAAAAAGGAAGCAGAGGTGGAGGAAGCACATCGCCGTGAGAGGGAGCGAGAAGAACACAGGACTAGATTACAGGCAAGTAAGCGACGTAGCTGCAAGGGCTTTCTTAACTTTCTGCCTGACTCGCACAGGCCTTTTATCGCTGTCTTTTTGACAAAGGTCTCATCGATGAAGATCACGGGAAGTCGCTCTCCATCGACAGTCTGGTTTGCCCTATCTGTTCATCACGACAGACATCGTGCAGCAACTGCAGAATTATCTCATGCTCAAACAGTGATTGTGTAGCCTCCTCTGCTGTCCCCATTGTACGGTGTTCCCGGGTCTTTCATCAAGCAAGCCAATTCTGTACTTCATGTGTGCAGTCTCCAGGCTCTCTGCCTCAGCTGGGAAAATGTCCCATATGTTTACGCTTGTTCTGCGCAGGAGAGCTCAGTTGGTGCGTTGGACGCCCAATTTCTAACGACAGTGGTATCGCAACTTCTTCATCAAATCCCGATGTTTCAGGAATAACCCGAGTACACTCAGCGCGGCCCCTGTCCTGCAACACCGCAGCCTGCATGCCAAACAGTCAAGATGGCAGAAGAGATGGCCGTCAGTGCTCTAACCCTGGATGCTGGTCCATTCGATTCTGCAGCACCAAAGTGTGCCCTGAGTGCATCACGCAGGATAGCTTTTCCTGCCCATGTGGTCGGTACTGGACTTGCGGTAGTTGCGAGCCGCAGTCTTCAACCGTTCGTAGGCTTCTTACGTGCCCTCGGTGCCTTCAGTGTTTCTGCGCATCGTGCTCATACATTAAGGCTTGCGGGCTATGCCGACGTGTGGGGCTCTGTAACGACTGCATGGAAGAAGTAAGCCATGAAGCTGAGCACACACCAGGCGGAAACCTCCTTTTTAAGTGCCAGAACTGCCAAGGTCATTTGTGCAACGCATGCGACGACGTTAGGAAATCATGTCGTACATGTAGTCAAATTCTTTGCAAGCTTTGTGAAGAATCAGAAGAGGTTTGTGACTATTCTGGTATCGCTGTCCATACTGAATGCAGAGTGTTGACTGAACAGTGCAAACGTTGTGCTCATTTACGCCGAGTGAGTGATTGCGAACCTCTATTTTTTCGCCGTTGTTCTTATCACCCTACAGGTCTGTGATTATGACTACGGTTTTTTCGAGTTTGGCTCTGGTGGTGAAATGACTTATCACAATTTCTAGTAATTCAACTTTCATCAGTATTCAGTATTGTTGTTTCTTGTCTAATGTACTTATATCCTGCTAGAACCTATTTCATCATGCACATTTCGATTCCCTGCAGTGAACACTTCATTTTTTCCAGGGACTGGCCAAGCTGAGCTCTGAGTAGAGTTTGATTATATTAGCAATGGACGCTCAACTTTCAAGTCAGTCAGGAATATCCTTTGACAACGCATTTTAACCTCGAGTCTGCTTGCATTATGCACATGTATATTCGCTAGGAGCTCCCCCACTGCATGACCTCGGTCGTCACGATGTCGTTCAAGTTGGAATGAGACCTGAAAGGATCGGTGTCAGAACCCCTACTACACAATACCTCCCCTTGATTTGCAACGGAGTCGTGGCATCAGACTGCGTGAATTCCAACGACATGATTCAATTGTATTGGGGGTGCAGGCGGGAGCCTGAATGACACAATCCAGCGAAAATCGCCTACTCAAAGCAGCAGGAATCTGCATCGCTACCAATCAAGTAAAGGTGCACTTGCATCCAGAATGAGATTGTGAGTCTACAGGTGCAGCGAGTTAGTCACCAATCAATTTAGAGTAGTAGAAAACCAAATTTTCAATCCCCAACCCGTACCCAGTTTGAAGCACAAAGGGACTGGGTTAGCATGATAGCTCCGTATAATTTCAGCTTCGCACAAGTGTAGGTGGGAGACTAGTTCCAGCAGTGATGCAGCGTGTTACTTGTCTACCTAGATTCATCTCTCTTTTGAAATCCACACATCATATGAGTATCATGACGAAAGTACGAAAAAAATCTTGTGCCTCTGTAGAATACCTGACAGGTGCTAACCACTTGGAGCGTTTCTCTCTCGTGCTACACACCACCGCCAGTTGACGAATATGTATGCTCCTGGAAAGCAATTGTACTTATGCCTGTCCCTGCATTGGAGTTGCCCACGAGCTTGGTGTGATACTGTCGAATGCTGAGGACGAGACGTGGTCCAAGCACAAACATCTGCATGATCGAGAAAATTTCAAGATGAGCAGTATAAAGCAGAGTTCCAGTTTCCAATGCCTGTAGGAATGAAGATAAGTTGCCACATACAGATGCGGTTGACAGTCGGCATACCCTGGTCTTCATGTTCGGAGAGTGATAACTGAGTTGGAAGCCAGAAACAGCAGCAAAGCTAGCGCGGGCAGAACTTCAGCAAGCGAAGAAACTACATTCAATTACAAGCTCACCTGATAAAGTAAAGCACGTGAGTTTTCATTAACACCGTGAAACAGTCCCCAATAGTCCGTCCTGTTGATGATCGTCGCAGTTCACGAAAGTGTTTTACAGCAATCCAGACTGCAAGACACAATGCGAGGATCTCCCATGCAATGTAGAGTACCCAGGCCATGGAATCAAGTGGGATATTTCCTTCCCATTCATAAGTGCACTGATGGGTACCGGATAGGATGAGCTCCTCTGGTATTCGTTCAATGATCCTGATGGCACTCTTTCGTCCTAATTCAAGCTTACCTCCTAACATATGAATGTCTCCTATTGCAGTAATCACTCCGCAGGCGACCGTGAAAGCCACGAAGATTACGACGAGAAAGACAAGTATCTTTCTGGATCGCTGATACATGGCATGTAACCGAGTGATCATTATAACTTGAATGATGATTCAGTCAAATCTCATGATGTATTGTAGCTAAGTAGCTCACCGCCTAGCATCGTATTTACGACCACTGTCATCCAATTTAGCGTGGAGTTCAAAATTTTGCCTAAAACCCCAGTTAGCAATGAGCATCGGAGGACCAGAAACTCACATCTGTTGTGGTCATTATAACCAACAAGCTGGCTAACAATGTTACTCACCCCTACATAGCAGTGCATGTTATTGAAAGGGAATGATAGGCCTTGATGCGGAATACTCACTACATCTGTCACTAGGAGTGACGGAAGGCTTGCTGAATGTCAACGGTCAGAAGAGACAAACATGACGAGTGTGAGGAAACATACGCAATATGTTGGTGCTGATCGTGAAAGATGGTTAATTAGCACAGCGCCAACTTATTAGCCTTAAGGCGTGAACATACACAGCATACAGTAATCCAATGTAGCGCACCTATGATATTGTTGAAGTTAGATGTGTTTATAATATAAGCTACGTACACTGATATATAAAAGAGTCATGCGGGACCAGCGTTGCATCTAGCCCGAGTTAATTGTATCATCCTGATGTTCATTTAATACTGCTCACCCAGATCAGTTCGAACTATAAAACCATTCGCAATGAGATGGTTGCTCCAGTAGTGGCGGCATCATTCAACCTACCTCTCGTCCGAATGTCAACGCTGAAAATATCATAAGGATACCAGCGGTGATCGGTGCCATATTGCTCACCCCAGTCATATATCACTACAGCAGATGCGGCAACTGCGCAACCGCAGTGAAGTTTAGAATTAGATATTACCAGCATATCCGAATGGCTTTCCACGAACCTACGTAATAGCTGAAACCACACAACTCATTGATTAACGGCCACCAACTGGGATCATCTGAGACGAAGGGCATATTGGATGGGTGCGATCGAGTAACAAACTTGGTGGATGTATATCTGAACGCTGTACAGGTCAAAGCTATCCGTGATGTTGGGAACTTGTTTCCCAATTCCAATGCTGTTCCCGTGACGCATCGATATCTTGCCACACTTGTATCGGTTTAGGAATTCCATCAGTGGGATCATCATGATGTGGTTTAAACACAGGTCTAGAAGACATGCAATATGAAAGGCGTGCTGTCCTAATTTCTCAATGAGCACAGGCACTGTCTCCATCTCGCTGACCCGGACTTGGGGAGCGTAACCACTTATTGACAAGGACATGATTAAGTCAGAATCGAATCAATCCAATATGTCTTTGAAACCGGCAAATAGATAACTCACCTCTCTGCATCTGGCAGGCTGCCATCACCAGTGCTGCAACCGTGCAACGCCTCCTGAAACACGCCTCTGATATGTAATCCAGTACACCCCAAGTGCTCTCGGATATCGGGCTGCATGACCATAGTGACGCAAAGACGATGCACGCACTCCATTAGATCCAGTTAATAGCCCACCGAAACTGAGTCCGACCGATCGATGTTGCGTGCTGGCTGGACACGCTGATCCTGATTGATTGGTCTGGTGTATATGTAACGAAAAAAACGACTCGGACACGCCTGAATCACTCCACAGGAAGCCAGACAGTCTTCTTGTTGCGTTGCTCTGCCGCTGCGGAAGTGATTTGGCTCTTATTAAGTTAGAGTAGTTGGTACCCAGCGCATCGAATCAGTACGGAGTCCGATCAGTTATAAACACTTGACAACATACGGCCCTGCTCATTCTCAGCGCTAGCAGCGACGTCACAGCAGCTTCCTCTGCTCGTGCCCTTTTGTGCATGAACGTTTTGCGTGCTCGTTTCATAATGGCAAATTTTTGCAAAGTGCCCATCTCCTCATTGCCCCTACCACCGTCAAGTCACATCGTGACGCATAACCTTACCCCAGATCCAGTTACTCCGAGTCCAGCAGAGTTCTTCTCTCATGTCTTGCCTAACAAACCAAGCCTACAGAGGCGTGCAAGGCTACTCTCCAAAGAAGCCCATTTCTCATATGTGAATCCAATGCCATTAGAGTTTCCCTATGAAATCACACCGCCCGACCCACCTGCCGTCATCGAGGACAAGGCTGGTTACATCGAGCAGTGGCTCAGCGAGCGCGAGGCTCGTCATCCATCTCCAGTTAGCAGTCAAATCCAGCCTTCATTGAGCAAGTATACCTCCAAGCTCAGAGATAGGAAGAGGGAGCTCATCGGGTTGTCTGAGACATGCCTTAGAGACTGCCTGCCACATCTAGACATTGGCGATGCCTTTGAAGTGCTGGGGAAACCAGCCTTGGCCCCTCTGATAGAAGAAGAGGTTGCTTCGACCTCTTCGCCAGAGGCTGAGGCTATCCGGCAGGAATTGGTGGATGTATTGAGCGGCCATGCCGTTCTGATGGCATCCGAGTCCAGCTCAGGTCCTAGCTTTGCACCCTGGTCCGCCAGGTACAGCGGTCACCAGTTTGGCGTATGGGCCGGTCAACTTGGTGACGGTCGCGCCATTTCAATTCGTCAGTCATCTATCCCACGTCTGCTCTAGGGCGTCTTAACAGGTTGCTAGATGTAACACCGCACCCTGGAGATGCTGAAACCACGTACGAATTACAGCTGAAGGGTGCAGGGAGGACCCCTTTCTCCCGCACTGCGGATGGTTTAGCTGTGCTTCGCTCATCCATCCGAGAATACCTCTGCTCAGAAGGTGCAGATGTTCTTGCTGGTAGTGCCAGGTTTGCACTAACTAAATCATAGCCATGTATGCACTCTCGATCCCGACTACTAGGTCATTGAGTCTGATATCCCTCCCGGACTTGCCAGTCATACGAGAGCGCACGGAAACCGCCTGTATCTTCACCCGCGTTGCTGAAACATTCATACGTATCGGCAACTTCGAAGCCCTCAGCCCTCCATCCAATTCTTTCTTCCTTGGCGGCGGTCAGCAAGACGCAGACTACGAGGCTTTGCGACAGTTGGGTGAATGGACTGCGAGGAGAGTGCTAAAGCTGGAAGGCGTCGACTGGGAGGCTGGCGATGCTTGGGGTAAAGAGCTCCTGTTTGATGTTGCAAGACGAAATGCACGGATGGTGGCTGCTTGGCAGGCCTATGGATTTATGCATGGTGTTATGAACACGGACAAGTGAACTTCTCTTCCCGCTTCCAATTTTTAGGCGACTAACTATTTGGTTTCAGTATATCAATCCTCGGGCTGACGATAGATTATGGCCCATATGCATTCATGGACGTCTTCGATTCTTATCATATCTGCAATCATAGTGACGGAGAAGGTCGCTATGCATACAAGGTGGGTCAAACACCATTCACGCCCGCTCGTAAGCTGACGTTCAACCCAGTATCAGCCAAACATGATGTTGGTCTCTAAGTTACAACTGTCTTCCGACATTCTAACAACACACTTACAGCGTCTACGCCTGTCGTGCTCTTCTCGACGCACTCTCCCCACTTATCGGCGCAGAAGCCGCACAAGGCAACAAAGCAGTCCAACCCGGCTGGGCATCTTCAGCCACGCCTGAAACACTCGTCTCATGGCGCACAGTAGGCAAACACCTTCCTAAAGTAGAAATGGAACAGATCCTCGAAGAAACATGTGCCACAGAATACGCAAACTTGATACGCAAACGCCTGGGACTTCGTCGTCAGGAGAAAACGGACCAGCGGGAGATCGTGCAGCCACTTTTGGACATGATGGAGGCGCAGCGGTTAGACTTCCATGGCACTTTTAGACGGCTTGCGTTTTTCCACACTGGGATGATGAAGGAAGATAACAGTGAGAGAATGGAGACATTTATCAAGGGAATCTTGAGCGGGACGCCTGATCCGGACCGCATGGATCATGGGAAGGTTACTGAAGAATGGATGGCTTGGTTGGACAAGTACAGTGCGCGCATTGAAAGCGAGCGCCATGGAGAAGAGTGGGCCAGTGAGGCTGACTTTGACAGCGCCAGACAAGACGCCGCAAAAAGTGCGAACCCGCGTTTTGTGCTTAGACAGTGGGTGCTTGAGGAACTCATCAAGAAAGTTGAGGGGGACCATGACAGTGGGAAACGTATCCTGGCTAAAGTGATGCAGGTGAGGCACCCATCATCGATGTGCGGTTGACAGCAGCTCATCGTGACCCTCTAGATGGCGTGCAAACCTTTCGAACCGTGGGGAGCGGAAGGCGACGACACACCAAACGATGATCTCCCAGCAGAGATAAGAGAGGAGAGGCGTCTGTGTGGGCTAGGAGACAAGAGACTTTTGGGCTTCCAATGCAGTTGCTCAAGTTGAAGTTGGTCAGAGGATATCTATTGTCAACCAACAACCACACAGGCAAACAACATGTGCCCAATAACTATACGGCGATATTTAGCATGAAAATAAGAACCGACCGAAGGGGAGTCCTTGTTTATATCAGCCACGGTACGTCCTAGGTTGACACTCGTGGTCCACCTGGCTTCCGGCTGCAAGATGTCATCCCTGCAGGAACTACACATGCTCGTTTAGCTTCGAGATTTGCTTGCGGCAACTTTATACTTCTACGAAGGATATCATAGGCTATTCAAGCAGTTACACACCATCATGATTCACTCCAAGGCAGACCATACTCCGAGTCTGTCGTTGTGACGGCTCTCGTATTCTCGAAGCGCCGATCTCATCATTATTCTTTTTTATCCACTGGATCCACCTATAAGTATCCACGCGACCGCGAAATCCAACTCCCGATGCTTGCAATGCTAAAGCTTGCTAAAGCGCTTGACTCAACCACCCAAGCAGTCCCACTTACCGCGATTCCACCATCCCCCATGCCCATGTGACAATACGTTGGTATTATACAAACCATATGCTCTAAAGACGACTGTCGCTGCCCCAGTCACGGACTTTGACATCCTGAAGGCCTCTCACAAGTAACAGCGCCCATATTTCCGAGTCTACCTCATTCATATATTGACTGAAGGTTCCTGCGAGGAGGTACAGACGGTGAAGCTAGTAACAATAAATATAACAGATCTACCTCAGAACATCTTGGAACAAGCGCAGGATGGATAGCGAGTAGTAATGCACAAGATGTAACACAACAGGGGGATCAAGCTAAGCGCAAAACAAACTACACCAATGCGAAAGGTCAGAGTCCAGGGAGTAACAAGTAACAAAGTGGGAGGGGTAAACGTCGATACCGGACCGTAAAGTGCCCCATGAAAAAAGTATGAAGGTGGGACGGCGCGAGGAACAAATATGAAATAATGTATACGTAACCAAGATGGTGGTGCGAAATGAATTTGCACATATTAATGGATGTTGTTTTGAAGGTGGATCATCTGAATGGAACTTGCGTTGGGGGGTATGGGAATGCTGTCACGCTCACAGCGTCAACTTCATCACAAGACATGATTGTTGAGCTTTGAGAGTAATGCGATGATCGCATAGATGACACGCGTAGACCTGCCTCAGCTGGCATGTCTAGTGCAGCGATGAGACATTGCATAGCGCGGGAATTGTTGAAGTTGGTATCGCTATTTGAGTGAGCTTCAGCTTCAAGGAAAAGTCTCGGAGTGGGAGTATTTGAGTCAGCAAAGGGATTGGATTCGGGTGTGGTGTTAGCAAGGAGTGTGCGCTTTTGGGATTTCTCCTGCGCGTTGAAGAACGGGTTGGTCACGCGTCGGCTAATGCCGCTCTTGACGGAAGCTGCATCCGCGAAAGGATTGCGCGAATCGCCCGCTTCTGACATCTCTGAACTACATACATCAATATGGCCAACCTCTGCACTCTCCCAGCGATGTGACCCAGACGCGGTTGCGGGTGGCGTGAACTTGGCCACAGTCATTGTAGGTGACATGGTGCCAGATAGACGCGAGTGCATGGACAAGAACGAATCCCCGCCGACAGTTTCGCCATCCCATGAGATGGTTGGCACACCATCAGCTTGGGCACGGCCCATAAACTGTTGTACAGGTGGAGGCTTGGTGACAACCATGTAACCTAAATCTGCAGATTTTGATGCCATTTCCTCAGCCAAGCCAGGATGATACTTGGCAAAGTGCTGCATCGTGCCTATGGACTCGCTGTTTCCATGGCCATCTGAGGACTTTTCTCCAGAGGTTGTGCTGGGTGTGCGATGGAACATCGCGCCCAACTTCTCCATCGGCCCGGATGGGGGCCTTGGTGACCCATCCTGTTGGCCCTCCTTGTCATCATGTAGACGATCCCAAGGCTGTAAATGAGAGCGCCGGCGGGACATGTTGTTCGCAGCATTGCGGGACTGCGAAGCGGGGGAAGCATTCCCACGGCGCTGTGGCTTTTGTCGTCTCGAACAGTGGATCGCCAAAGAGATTACCAGTACGAGTAGGATGAATGCGCCGACGCAGGCACCAATGACGGTGCTTAATGGTATGTCATTGGCAGAAGAGGAACTGGGCGAGGTAGTCACAGCAGGTGATGACGAAGTCGGTGATGGGGACGGTGTTGAGGAGGCGAGTTGAATGCCCGTCGCAGAACCCGAATTAGGTGCCGGTGTGGTGTTTTGGATGAGAGCAGTTGCGGTCGGTGAAGTGTCAGTGACTATCACGGATCCGGAGAGACCACCCAGCGCCTGTCGTTTTCGCAGGACATTGGGGCGATGCTGGGACATGGCTGAATGGTATGATGCTGATTACAACAGAAATGACTGGAACGACCGAAATCAAGAAAAGAGTGTACCGCAGAGTCCTAGCGGAAGGTAGTGAGAGCAACGGCTGGAAAGTACTACTACGAATGAAATAATGTTGTGAACGATAAGCTTGCTAGCGAATAGGTTAATAACACCCAGCACTCAATGGAACGATAATGCTTACAGCCAGTCGAGCGAGCAAATAATTTGCACGTCGCTGCTCGTTGAGGCGCTGTCTTGGTCGCTGTCGCTGGCAGTGTTGAAGAACTGTATACAGTGGCAAGATTGCAATATTGATGATTTTTGTTTAGTCAGGTCACTACTACGGAAGTAACGGAACGTAATGCTGCCGGTCCGCGGCAGTCGGCTGAGGCACGGTCATGACAACGAGTCTTTGGACGTGAAGTGTACATTAATGTCATAGCGATAATCAGGGAGAAAGGATTGTCTACTCCAGCATGGCGACGAACCACATGAAACACCAGGCGGACCAACAATAGAAGGAAAAATGTTCCGTTTATAAACCAAATCACCCATGTCTCATCAGCCTGCTCCTAATTCAGAACGTCGGCTTCTTCAATGCGACGTAAAAGGGGTTCGTATTCAGGGAAGAGCAAGGTTGTCATCCTTTTCGTGAATGCCAGGAGGGTATGATTCTTGAGCACCATATCCGCCCAGTACGGGTTCGCATTCGTTGCGAGTGTGTCGGCGAGGAAAGCATAGACGATAAGATCAATGCACGTTGGCTGTTCGCTGTCGTGGAAATACAAGTGGCCCGACATCCTTGCTTCGAGAGCCTCAAAAGCCTCTTTTTGCAAAGACTGAGCTTCTTCCTGGGAGTGACGTCCCATCCCAGCGTTCCAAATCGACTTCATCACCTTCCTCCTAAAAAACCAAGATATCATCGGCCGCATGGGCCAGGCTATGCTCCCAAAATTCTGCTCGGCAGTTACTGCATAGTTTTCGTCTATGTACCACCGATCTCGAACGATTGCAGAATATAGCAGTTCTTCAATATACGCCTGCCATGCTCTCGACTCGCCCTTCTGAGCGGGAGTCAAGCCAGCGACGGTGTCCGGATCTTTGATGAGCTCGTTCTCGATGAGATAGCGGATGATAAAATGAGAATCCGAGATAGTGACAGTTTTCCCGTCATGCGTGATGTCAGCGAAGGGAACTTTGCCCTTTGGAGCTTTCATTGGGACCGTCTCGCCCACTTCGTATGATATGCCACTAAATCTGAGGAATGCTTCCAGCTTTTGGCAGAAGCCAGACGAGCTAGGTGCATTGGGTGGCTTGGCGAAGCCCCAAAGTACGACATGGCGGCGTGACTCGAGTTCGGCAGACATGATCTGTAGAAAATAAGTTTTGAGTCAGAGGCCCATCAGATTTCATCGATAGCGAGACAAACCTACCAAATGCGATGTTCAGACTTGTAAGTCGAGATGCTAAACCAGCTAACGGTTTTATGTTGCACAGCGATGCGCAGAAGCACAAGGTTTAAGTAACTGCGGATTGTTCACAGAATCACAATGACGCGTACGGTCTGGCTTGTCTTTGTCATTACAAGATCCTGCGGCCGCAGTCAGCCGCAAAGCCAGTTGACAAAGGTACTAGCCGCCCAGGCCATGCCTATATCAATATGCATGATAGTCAACTCGAAACCTGGAGATTGTACCTTGGAGTGCGTTGTGCTTCACAGTGGATGATCGATCATTACCGGTTTACCGATGACCTGCAGCTGTACACCTTTCGAGTTCAACGCATCATATTTGTAAGTATAATATGAGCAGTCGAGTTTGCGTTGAGTTTCGCGCAGCAGTGGCGCCTACTAGTGGCGCGGCATTAGCTGCGCCTGCACTCGTCACGTGCTGAGCGCTGATGGACCACATCTCTTTCACCTGGCCAGCCTGCACCTAAATCATGGAAAGCGAAGAACAACTTACAGCCAGATCAACGAGTCTCGGTATGTCTAAACTACAGCCACCTTAACAATACTGATATTGAAGCACTAGCTATTGTTCTACTGAAAGCCACGAGGCGCACACTACATTTAAGTGTCTTGTCCCTAGTACTAGTTCTAGGATCTCACTATCTAGTGACAGTGACCGATATGATCCTGAGATACAGGCACCATGTAACGACTAACATGCGTGGTGGAGGCTTAGAGCTCGTGTTTTTAATTGATCTCGAGGCGACAGGCTATCACTAAGTTTTCAAACACTAGTCCGTATCGAAGCTCGAAGACTATCACCTGATCAATGACGATCATACACGCTGCATTACAGACGATGTAAAGCTGTAAAGCATCGGGATCAAACTCTTCAGGATCACAGTTGATCAACTCATCAGGCATGATTCTGTATCACATCCTATCACATCGGCGCATTCACTCCCTGAGGGGATTTCATTCCACAACGACGGGCATCGGCGGGCATCAAACGACAGGGGCTCCATTTAGTGATTCATCCTTCGATCCTCTGATGTGTTGCTGTTGGTCGAATGTTGGCTACCGGCGACCACCTTTTTCGGCTATGCGGGTTCTTAACTACCGCAATCCCGGTGATAAACCTACTGGTCCACCGTATCGACGTCGAATAGGATACCAAAACGCTGCAAATATTTTTAATACCCATTGTTATCCTCCAACTTGTCATTTTCCCTTCGATAAGCCGCCTTTGACCAACTCGGCGAGATACATAAGCTCAGGGGCGTCTTCAAGAACTTGAATGGCTGTCAAGCGCGGGAATCAGCCCAGGGCGAACCCAATTTGGATCGTATGACGAGAGTCAGGCAAATCATTTCCGGTCTGGTCTTCTTCATCCCACACGCACGCTGTTACGGGTATGTCACCCAGTGTCACTTCGAGATACGTGGATTGTGGTCCTCGGCTTTCTGAACCCGTCCAGTGAAAATCAACCGCACATGGTTACAAGCCTCACTTGCGCCCAGCGCTTACCGAGCTTGATATCGGTTGATATCGAAAGGGGAATTGCTGCGATTGGTGAGTCGTCGCATTGTCACGATATGAGATTAGAAAGTCTCGCAATGCGATGCAAGTTTCGATGCTGTCAGCGCTCAGCGCTCAGCCATCTAGGTCTGCAATCTGGCATAGAAGTCAACATTCTACAATTTCTTGCAGCTGAACCATGCTGTGAATGAATGAATGAATGAATGAATTATTATTATTTGGCCATCTACGCCCCATAATGTAAGCTCATGTACCTAAGTACTACCTCGATAACTCAAGTACGAAGAACAAAGTGATCAACTATCGATGATCACAAACTGTCCGGCAATAGGTAGGAGAAACCGTGAGTGATATGATGGATGAAGGTCCGGCGTTGAACGTTGAGTGCACAAACACCTCGTTTGTCCCCGGATGTGATCCGCAAACCGAATACTACGACCCTACATGCATGACATGTGCACAAATGATACAAGGGGATAGGTAGATACAGTTCCGAAAGTGTATGATACTCCTACAACTTAGCTTTCAACGCCTTTCCAACATCTCTCACAGCATCTTTCACAGTCTCCACAACAGACGCTTTGTTCTCAAAGTTGCCCATTATTTGTTGCATACCTTCAGCTGAGGTAGTAGGGTGTATAGCACGACCATCATCTAACAAGGCGTACATCAGCCTCCTGTTCCAGAACTGATTTCGCGTAACGTACCAAAGTTGGTGAAAACGTCCCATTTGGAGATGACATCTTCCGGTGTGAGCACTCTGTTAGTAGGGAACCCGTAGCCACCAGCACGCTGCCACCGAGTCTGCGCTGCCCATCCACCAGAAATCTCGAACAATTGTCCTGTCGTCTCGGTATTTGCTTCGCTTGTGAGGTAGCCGACGATTGGTGCAATGTAATCGGGCTGCAGGAAAGGCAGGATGAATGGAACATCTAACGAGCAAAACAGTCAGACCTTGTATGCATCGACCATTTCTTGTGGCCAAATGGTCATCGTCATGGCAGTGCCCGCAGAGGGAGCGATGACATTGGCCAAGATATTGTATTTACGGCCTTCAAAGCCAAGCGTTTTAGTGAGACCCATGATACCAGCCTTGGCTGACGAATACTGTATCGATGGCCATCAGCACTCGCATTGAGAAACTAGAAGAAATGCCTTGCATTCGTCTGGCCAAAGTTACCATCTGTGCACAAAGGACTTATGAGAGACGTAGATATGCCAAAAACAAAAACGTACAAATACCGACTTGCGAGCAGGTCGTAACAATACGACCGTATTTCTGCTTCTGGAAAATAGGCCAAACAGCTTTTGCGCACTTGACCGATATCAGACGCTATCAATTAGTTACTTGAAGGCGTAAGCGATACCTTGTATGTACCGCGCAAATGCACCGCCACGACAAGATCCCACTCCTGCTCGGACATGGCGGTAAATGAGCGGTCTCTCAGGACACCAGCATTCGCTACAAGAACATGTACGCCTCCAAATGCGTCCAAAGCTGTCTTGACAATGGCCTCGCCATCTTCCGCCGAGCAAACTGCAGGAACTGCTTTGCCCCCAGCTATGAAGGCTCGCATCAAATTGGGGACATCGAATAAAAATGACAACCTACCCGACTTGATTTCGGAGCACACAGCATGTGCTCCTTTCTCACTGACGTCGTTGACAACCACATTTGCGCCAAGGCGCGCATACATGAGTGCATATGCGCGTCCAAGACCAGCACCAGCACCCGTGATAATGACAGTCTTGTTGTCGAAGCGAACCGGTGGTGCTGACTGGGGATTTGGAGGCATCGTAGAAGCAAGTTCGAGCTAGGGAGCAATACAATCAGAAGACATCCAAGACAAGTTATTTCTGTCGCGTACAGTGCTATCGACATCGGACACGGACTCTGGACTGTAAGAAAGAAGATCGATCTAACCAAGGTTTCCTACCATAGCAAAACCTGCTTACTGGCTCGCGTCCGAGAAATCGGTCACTTCTGACCACTTGAGCTTGACCTACAAGAAGTCAGCCACTGCAGGATGCATATATCCAGCCGACTAACAGCTGAAGGAGTAAAGGTATCGTCTGTTTTCCAGACGGTGCCTTTGCTGCGTTCCCATCGAATCTCTGTGACAAATCCAGCGCCAATCTCAAACACTCTGCCAGAGGGGTTCGGTCCATCAGGATGGCACACAGCAGCGACGAAAGGCGCCACGAATTCCGGCTGTCAAATGAGATTAATGCTTGAAGGAATGACGTCCTCAAAATTCACAACCTTCAGATTCGCGAGCATCTCCGGAGACATGACTGTTGCACTCATAGCTGATGCAGCAACAGGCGCAATAGCGACGGCGCTGATATTATATTTTGCGCCTTCTCGTGCCAATGACTTCGTGAATCCAATTAGACTCATTTTAGCAGCACTGTAGTTCGCCTGGCCAAAGTTCCCTGTGCAAAATTCTAAGATGACGCGTATACAGTCACTCAGAAACTCACCATAGATACCAGCTGCACTAGCGGTGTTAATAATGCGCCCGAACTTCTGATTCCTGAAGTGCGGCCAAGCAGCTTTCGTACACGAGAATGCACCCTTGACATGCACAGAGATGACCTGGTCAAATTCAGCATCCGTCATGTTCTTAAACCTACCAATCCCATCAGCACTCCCAAACCACCTTACAAAAACATAACTGACGCTCTATCCCTCAGAATACCCGCATTGTTAATGAGGATTGATACACCCCCAAAAGCATTTACGGCACTCTGAATCACCGCAGCGCCATCAGTCACAGAGGAGGTGTTTGCAATGGCGCTACCGCCAGCTACAGTCCAACGCGATGTTACATCTCCTGGCCGGAACAAGCGAATGGACGAGCACACCTTTCTTTATTTCATCCACGACCTTCTGTGCAGCCTCTGCATTGAAGTCGTTTACAACAACGTTCGCACCACGCGATGCAAACAGCAACGAGTACCTGCCCCATTCATTCCAGTCACAGCCCGAGCAGGAGATGAACGGATTACTTACACTTTCCCGAGTCCACCACCTGCACCAGTAATTACGACAGTTTGGCCTTTGAACGATAGAGACATTATTATTGCAGTGTACGACAAGGGGAGAATGTGGAGCGCAACAGCAGTTTACAATGGCCAAGATTCAAGTGATACGTACGTGTATAGGAGCCGACATACAATCACGTGAAAGTTGAAACAGTCCTCGGACCGGCAGCACACTCATGCTCAAGCGCAACAACCTCACGCAAATTGCAATGGATGAGAGAGAGATATAAATAATGATGCATATTGAGGAATCAGATTGATGAGATGCGCCCCGCGCAGCATACACGAACAAGTATATACTGTCCACGGAGGCTAAGCAAGACCAACTAAAAATTAAGAAGCCTGTTGACAAATCGAGATCGCAGAGAATATATAAATTGATAGATGAACAATGCCTGCAGAAAAGCAGCGTGGAATAAATGCCGACAAACGCCAGCGGGGATAATTTTGAAGATATAGAATGCAACTGTGCAAATAGCTGGTGTGAAGTGAATGCAAAAATAAGGACAATGGCAAATAAAGTGCAAAGCAAGAGAGAGAGAGAGACAGAGAGAGAGAGAGAGAGAGAGAGAACAGAGAAGACAGTATGCAGCGGCATGGGATGAATGATGGCTGCTAGAATGTGCGGGATAGTTCATAGGCAAAACGGACATGTAGACCTAATTATGAATACGATGCGTTTCGGCGATGGGCACAGTAATGGAGTGCGAAAGTGATAGGGAAATATGAGATGAAAAATAATGAAACGAGATGGAGATGCTGCAGGGAAGAATGGAATGCATGGGAGAGCAGAGCAGAGCGAGGAAGACATATAAGAAACATGGCTGGGTGGAATGCGTAATCAGACAGTTGAGATTGCAATGATGCCAGAATGAAACAGTATGTCAAGCACAATGAGATGAGATGCAGGCAAATCGGGAATCCATGAACTTTTGGACGAGAGGGACATTCAAGCCGTGACCTGGGAGTTATCTCTAGCCGCAGGGCATTAACTACGCCAAAACTAGGCTTCGTCCACGTTCGACTTCGCCCACTCAATTGCAAACAGTGACGCCTTCAGGAACTTCTTGTTGGCATATTTCTGGCAAACGTACTGGCTTGCGAAGTTGTCTTCGAGTAGCTTCTCACATATCCATTGGTGTCCGGGCTCGAGGTGCTCCGCGACGAAGCTTGAGTGGAACACAAACGACTCATTCTAAAAAAGGAAATCACAAACAAAAAAATCAGTCACATGATTCACAGCCACCACAGACACGCCTTTGCATCGTGCCCATGACACAAAAGCCAACAGAGGAGGCGGTACTCACCCAATCACCCCCCAACATCCTCCTAGCACTGTACATCCCCACCGCAGCAATGAGACTTGGCTTACACCGCAAGAATCTGTGATCTAGGAGTGTCACCTCCGTCAAGAATTTGCCGAGCGTCCTCGTTTGGATGTCATAGTTATCGGCCTTGCTAATACGACGCATCCAGCTGTAGGGCGAGCAGTATTGCGAGATCTTGAAGTCGAGCGTCTGCAGTACGATGCGCTCGCCCTTGAGGATCTCCTCCTTCGTATAGCCGTTCTCGGTAATGAAGACGAACTCGTCGACGCTGGGAGCGAGAATTTCCTCGTATTTGGCGGCGATGAACATTGCAGTGACGCCGACGAGCTGAAGCTTGACTAGAGATACGACACGTCTCGTGAGGAAACGGTCGACAATATTTATCGCGATCCAAAGCGTCTCCGGTAGCATGTGCCAGCGCAGGTGCACTTGGAGGAGCCAGTCGACCAATGTTTGGCGCATTGCCCATGTGATTTCGTTCTGACCATCCATATAATCAGGGTTCGGCATCACATCATCCTGGAAGTCATGGTCAGCACATCCGAAACACAAAACAGACAAGACGCACTTCAAGGTCGTTCATGTATTGGAAAATTTCCTCTGAGTACTCTGAGACCATCGTCGTGTCGAGATAGTCAACATCATCTTCAAACGTCTCCTGGATCTCTGCGATCTCTCGACAATGTCTCATGGCACGCTCGGTATCCACGTCGGGCCATATACGGGGCGACTTCGCCACCGCAACGGCGGACTTCTCTTGTTCTGGAGTAACTTGTTCCTGTACACCCACCATCTCATCGACCTTCTCGTTTATGACGCTGAGTTCAGGGTCCTCCTCGATGTCTTCCACGTCCATATCGTTCTCCTTCTCTTCTTCTTCAGCTGGAATGACTACTGGTACAGCGGGCTCCTGCCGCGATGCGCGTTTGAAGACAGATGGCCGTGATGGACGCGAAGTAGGGCGTTGTGCGATACTCTCCGTGCGACCTGGCCCGAGAGGAACGCGTTGTGGTCCGGTGGCGGCTGCTAGCGACGACGACCGTGTACGCTTGAGCCCTGCGTCATCTTTCGCAGCGTCCTTGCCTTTACCAACAACGTCCTGAAGTCGCGTAACCTTCAGAACGTTGAGAAAGGTGAAAATTGAAAGACACGACAAACCTTGCGGTTGACCGCGGTGGTGGTGACCTCACCGAGCGCTGGGCGTTGTGGGCCATTCTTTAGGCCATTTAGGACGACAGAGGCGCGAGTTGCGACACCCTGGGCAGACGTCTGACGAGAGTGCTTGCTGGTGGCATTTTCATCTGCATTCTTGCGCGTGACGCCGATGCGACGAGTCTGAAGCTGCACGATGGATTGCCATGATCAGCCATCAAGATTGAAAAAAAAATCGACTACGTACGCGAGTGTTGTTGGCCATGATGTGAAATGAAATACAAGGCGACTTTATTGTGAGCGGCTAGAGCAGCGAACGGTGGAAAGATACAGAAGAGATTGTGAAGAGAAGAGAGAGAATTGCCCTACTGCAAGCTTAACCTAGGTTTTAATTGTGTCGTCGTTGTGGTTGAAGAAGAAAGAAGTGAATTGAAACCAAATTGAAAGAACAAGTCAGCCACCAGCGAAGCGACTTGGTCGTGTTCAAAACAACCTTTCGTTCAAGTTCAAATTCAGTCCATCGCGTAGGACGCGAACCACACACGTGACTTCAAAAACATTCCAAAACAGTCGCGTCGCGCTCGTGTCGCGACGCGTGCTTTCACACCTTTGTACGTACTATATAACAATAATAATACAAACGTACATATGCATCAATCTTTCCATCAGACAAAGAAGGCACAATCTAGCTCATTACACGGCATCCAACCTGAGCTAGCTGTGTCAGCGTGGCTATCACGCCATACTTATGAGCGTCTGATATTGGCAGCTTTCCAAATGCGTAGAGGCAGGTGAGACCAAAAAATCAGTTGAGGCTAAACATAACGTTAGTATGAGCTCTGCAATGGAAGCAAAACATTTACCGAACTGTATCGTGCTTCCAATTCACTGTTCACTTCTTATCTATCATGTCCGCCCACCGCTTTTGCTTCCCGCTCTCTCTCCAGTCACCACTGGAAGGGGTAGGCGCCTTCTCCGGCATGCCTAGGCCCGACCTGTTCGAAGTTGCGCTGACTTTTAATGGTTCCACCAACCCTGATGCGTTTTCCCCTGAGCCTAAAGTCGTTCCTGGCTGCCAACCCTGCTTCATTAGCAGCTGACGACCAATGTTCGATTCAGGCAGTGGCTGTGGCAGTGCAGGGGTTTCAGGTATTGGGGCAGAACCAGAGGAAGCAACGGATGGCGAATCGCTTCTAGGACTGGGTGCACCTGGAGTGTCAAGCGGCGAACTGGGAAATAGTGCTCGTCTCTTTGCGGAGCGGTCCACATAGCTGGAGGACTGGCTGAATGCCGATGACCTCGTTGTATCGTGACGAGATAACAACGTCCGTTTTAGCATGGTCAGCGCTTTCTTGGCATCCCTCCCCTCTGAAGGTTTTGGACCAACTTCCTCTCTTGTCCGTTTAACACCTTTCGAAGCAGGGAAAAGGGGAATAGTATTATCGCCGCTCCCGCTTGACGCACATCCTTCACACGACACGCGGTCCGAATGAATATGCACCACAAATGTGGTGCTTCCAATTGTCAACGCGTCTTTGTGCTTTAGTGCGCGTGGAAAGCTGGCTACTCGTGGGGGGGAAAGCCTGACCCCAAAATCTTCACCCACGTTCACGGTTGGACCAGAATATCCACCATGACGCAAGAACGACCCATGCTTGGAACCCATGTCCACAACTGCCCACTCTCGCCTTCCGGCGTCCCAAAACATCGTGGCGTGTACTTTGGAAACCGCCATTTCCTTCAACCTCACACGAGGGGTTCCGCTTCCAGTTGGAGCAACATCTCTCCCAAACTGCACTTCTTTGTACTCATCCAGCACTGCGAGACGATGGACCCTTGGAAGGACGGAACTGGTTTGCACAAGCAAGCGAAGCAGGGACCATGGCTTGAAAGTTGATGACAGAGATTCATTCAGGATCGTAGCAGGCTGTGGGGCTTCTGCATCGCCAGGCCATTCGTATGCAGGATCGTAGCCTGTTTCTGTATGAGTGTGATTTGTACCGCTCACCTCTCCATCCTCCATCTCCACGGGTCCTTGGTGTCTAGTAATGCAGTCCTCTCACTATCACTATCTTCAGTCAGTTGGTTGGCATTCGTGAACGTAAATTTTGGTGCTTGGGAGTTGGAAGTGAAATGAGAGAAACAATGAATTGGAACTCCGATGTGAACGCTGCCTCCTCGCCATGTTCTGGGGTTATTTACGCTTGTGAACTTTAGGAGACCTCCACCTGAGTGCACCACATCTTGCGATTTGTCCTGGGCCGGCACCGTGCATTAGCCTACCTCGCTTATTTCTTTTAGCACTGCGAAAGCATGGAATCATTTACAGAGGTACGTGTGATTGCTTCCGCAGTCAAAACCCATGTTTTATTCGCATGTAGGACCGGTCCAAGGCGCTCCTCGCCAAGGAATGGTTGGTCAAAGTTGACTCGCAGACTTCTACGCCTTATTTTTTTGTGTGTGTCTGCTCAGAATTTTGAGTTCTATGTGAAATAACTGCTCCGACGTGCACGGTGGTCTCACAGAAATTTTCCTGCTCTTCAGTCGATCTAACGGCTTGCATACTCATTACTGACACCAAGACCGCGTGGGCCGAGGGTGAGTCTCTTTCTAGTCACCGAGATGAATGAATAACTCACAATTCACGTCCACCAAATCCACCATTAACCCCGATCATGCTACTTCATCCACCCATGACACTGATCAACTCAATTTACGCCACTCATCAATCTGAACGTCGATAGTCCTAACAAGCAATCAATTTGCCCGGCGGTGGCGCATGTGTAACAAGCTCTGCATTTCTCCTCTCCCTGATCCGGATGAAGAAGAATCTTGGCGAGACCGTCACCTAACGCTCCTAGGCCGTGCGCACTCACTCGGTGGCTTTCTAGAGCTCACTTTGGACCTGGCAAAACCTACCTTGGGGGTAACCTTATCAGCTGGCTGTCGAGATGTGATACGTTCCTGACACGTTCCTATAGGATTTGGCGCTCGAGTTGGAATGCAATGACTGGAAGTGGCGATGGGAGCCCACCTTTCTCGGCCCAAAAGTATCCGCAGAAATCATATCAAAACATCTTATCATGCCTCTCATAAGTGTTAATCATCTCGCGTTCTCGTCCTCCGATGTTTTGGGTGATCTTGCGCCGGGGGACCTCGAGAAGGTTGGTCTATGCTTTCGTCACTCGCCTTTTCATTTGCAACAGTTTACGTTGTGCTTAGGCAACAGATAAAGTTGGACGTACTGCGAGGAGGACGGTTGACACGCATATTAGGAACGCGCTATCGAAGCCACGCGTGGCGACGACCCTTCGGCGTATGACGGCCATGTTCAACTTCTTGCCTGAGCTTCGTAAGTGTTAATAGATGCTCAACGCTTCTCTGGAATGACACGGACTTTTCTCGAAAGCTGCGATAATCACTGACGCGGGCACTCCGGACCTTCGCGCGCCCACGGCAGATAAATTTCCGTCGCCCAAAATAACAACCCGAGATTCAGAGCACAAACCACATGTGGGTTTCTTGGATCGAAGATCTACTCACTATGGGCTAAGTAAAGTCTGGTCCAGGATTACGATATGGAGCCTCTGCAAGAACCCATGCCGCCTAAAATGCCACAGGAGGAAGATTCTGCCACTGAATCTGAGTCCGGAGGGGCTGCGCCAAAGCAGCGGACCCTACTCGCCTCTCCCACCCCCAGCTATCAGCTCCGCGTCTCAGGGCAGCCTCCTTCGGCTAGCCTGTCTAAGGACGCCTCCCCGGCCCTCCCCGGCCGCAGCCGCAGTCAGACAGAAGCCCCTGCATCAGAGTCCGACTCCTCGCTCGTGCGTCCAAATAAGAAGCTCAAGCACTCTGAGGGTTCAGATAACGACGATAGCGAGGAAGAGCGCAAACGACGCGCAGCAGCGATCAAGAGCGGAGCTGCCGCTAAGCGAGTGACGAGGCAGCCGTTGAAACGAGGAGGCAAGCGTTTTTAGTTCATTGTCCTCGTTTTCATCCCAGCTTGCCGAGAAGCCGGACATGCCAATGGGTAGATAGTTTCCCTCGTCGGTGGCGGACTGGCCGTAGGACTGATTATTGGTATTTCGGATACCCTGGACAATGACATCTTATTTCGTAGTGAGTACGATTCTGATGACAAATTCCTAATATGTTTCTCCAGGCCCCCCAAGGCCACGCCCCTAAGGCATGCCACTTTCTTGGGGTATATTCAATGCTATGATTTCCCTTTGATGGATCGACATCATTAACCCCTTTTCTGTACAAAAGATGGCTATCTCTACAAATGAAAGGACTCCCAAAGATGCTAACTGTGCCGTAAGAATACAACGGTTACTGTAAGTGAGTAGTACCTTTTGACAGATGCGATGAACACAGCTAATAGCACAGCTACTAGCAGTCAAGTGTCCGAGTGGGAGGATATCATAATTAGTGGCGAAAGCAGTACGATGGCAGGGGGATAGCAAGATAGATGAAGGCGGTGACAACCACCTCAGGAGTATGGTAGTTGTATGCTGATGAATCACCAATGGCGTCCTGCTCGATGGCCGTATTCATCCGAACCTCCACCCTCGTACTCCAGGCAGGCATCGCATTTTGTTTGGAATAGGTTGCGAACTCTACGGTGATCAGAAAACTCCTGGAAGCGAGTAATATCCATAAGAAGACTGGCCAAAATCAGGAGGAGGTGCGTGTTTTCGCACCATGTTACAACCGCAGTTCTTGGCGGTTTTGTGCATATGTGCTGCACTTAGTTTGCAATTCGGCCGGGCACAATCGTATGTAATTCCAGTCTGATAGACTCGGACGTAATGCTAAATGGCGCCATCGTGGTCGTCAAGAGCTCAAGGCTCGCAGAAAGCTCGGAGTAACGCACCCCACATCCTCTGTACTGATCACCGAAACTGCGACGAAGGGACATTGGTCATTGACGAGCATGACATTCGGTGAGAGTGGACGCACCATTCCATGCTGCACATTTTGAAGTATGTGGTGGGTGACTATGGATCCTTATGGATAGAAGACGAATGCGAAAAGGTAGTGAGGAATGGGTTTGGCTCGGATTGACGTGGTATGCTTTTATACGCACACCGATTGACCAATATGATTGGATACATATGGTAAGGCATCTTCGGTGTAGCGGAAACCCATTTACGAAGTAATCGTGGGAGAGCATATCGAACCATGGTGTAATGCAAGAGAGCAGCCGGAGCTTTGTGACGGGCGCGCCTGCATTGAGAGTAACTGCGTGATCTCATCTATCCATGGGATGTCACTACCGTTTAGACTCGTAGTTCTTGATAAGGGTAGTACGGAAATGGTCACGAAGGACCAGCCAGCATGAGGCCAAACTGATCGCAGATTTGGCACAACCCTCGTGGTCAGCGTTTGCTACTTACAAGTTGCCAAGGGTCCTCGAACACGACGCAGCCACCATCCAGCCGTTTTCACCGCTTCCGCACTTCGGAAAGCGCTCCTTCTTGGCCGGCTCTATTCCACTCTGACACCCATCAGGCCAACATCATGGCATTTAGACAAGTTGACTGGCCCCTGCCGTAAACCCGCAGATCCAGAGAAGAAAATAATACCCATGATCGATCGAATCGGTGCAACATGCTCTCAACATGCATAATGTGCAGAACGTCGTTTTTAGAGCTGCTGTAGTACTCCTTCCAGATGGCATGCTTAGATCTGATAGTACCAGGACATGCCATTCGAATTTCGCACTTGGGTGTATGATAAGGTTGTCAAACCATTTCACCTCAAGCGCGCACTGATAACGGTTTTGGTCGTAATTCTTACACTCTTGTCTGTCACACAGAGACTAGAGTGCATTTGCCCAGGGGAAAAATGTAGCGATGAACACGTTCTGTGGCGGGGATGCTCGTCAGAGATTAAATAAGATTCGCTGGATAAAATTTGAAGTGCCTTGATATGTGTCGACTCGGGAGAGCACCTTGAATAGATTCACACTCAGACGGTCAGGCCCAGGGACTAGATCAAAATCAAAAAGCTTTCCATTCAATCATGGTCATCGTCGTAAAGGCCAAGAGCCCCTCGAGTTGCACCCGACACGTAGTCCAAATCGAACGAAACGTGGCGTAGCAGTGCTACCGTGTTCATAATCTTTAATCGGGTAACATGTAAACAGTCAAGAGGAACAGGAACGAAGTCACTTCACGTAAAAACGAGATATAATACATCCAGTTTCATCGAAGCGTCCACGAGCATGCATGTAGTCATCGAGGAACAGCATAGGCCAGATTCTGATGCCCGACGGACATGTTATCCTCGGACTAAGGGCCTTCGTGACCCGCCTTTAGTTGAAAACGAATGGGATATGCCAGGCACGGGGGTAGTTATTGGGCTCCAAGCAGTACCCTTGGAGCGTACGGGGAGCCGCGATGATAAACCCACTCTATAAGGCGAAGTGGGGTGATAAAAGATCAGCGCGACGAATCCGTCCTATGATATACACCTTGCACCTTCTCACGAGTGTCGACGGACACCGGTGTTTCTGCACATCATAGGGTGATGCTCACTCGCCTGTTGATCGGACAAATCGCAGTCTCGTGCCATCATGGTAGCGTCAGCACTTTGGGCAGATTCAAACTGTCATAAACATCCCAAAATATCGAGTGCTTCGAGAACAGCGAATCTTCCAGATTTGTGAAGAAGCTTCTGACCCCGCAACAAGTCCTATATCTGCAAGTAAGATTCTACTCCAAATTTCAAAGGCATAATGGGCGAGCGCACCAGATTATGTAGCAGACGAGCCAGAATATTACTTCGGATATTGTAAGATGCGAGAGCGTTATGGTGCGATACAATGGTCATCATATGAAAAGAAGTTCTGGATACATATTGGAGAAGCCCAGTCGCGTAGAAACAGCGTAATCATGACCCATACAAGCTCACCATGAGGTGAGAGAAGATGGCCGAGGGTGTGGATGAGGTATCGGCAACTTCTCTTCGCTGAAAAGAGAAAGGCAAACCTTTCGCGGGAACCCATACTCTCGTAATATAATACAAGGAAGTCTGCGTTCGCTTTAGAAAAAGGGCACAGGAGGAGCGTCGTAATTATGGAGCGTCATCGTCTATTGGACATGATTGCCAAAGTGGCATCATCTAATAGAAAATATGGATGCTAGGACGACCCTGCAGACTCGAATCAACCAGGTATTCGTCATCTCTATTGAAGTGTAGTGAAACAGACTCGTAGATAATGAGAATCCGTTTGCTTACGATTGCCATGGAAGATAAGTGCTACGCATCTGCAGAACAGTATAACACACGTGTTGGTGCATCTGACGCATCAACGCCGAAAATGAATCTGAAGATGGCGACCCTAACGAGGGTCTTGCCGACTTCAACGGGTTACCGACAAGTGATTGTCACACGACAATGGTCTTCTGCACAATGCAGGTAGGCTGAAAGCATACACAGACGGAACCCGAGAATATGGGACCGCTACTAAGGTGCATGAATTAAGAAGTGATGGTCATGAACATAATTGAAATCCTCATACAAACTCTTTGTCGTTGTCGAACAGCGAAGCTTCCACCCGTGATAAGCAAATTTTGCAATGCTTCGGCTACCGGGCAGCCAGTGCCCGAGGTTCGAGATTCTTTGAGGACACAAGATGACGTTCGTGATACCAAACTACGTCTTAGTCATGCATGCAGGAGTTGTTGGACTCCCAGATCTGTTTTGGGACAGCTCTAGGCTAGCTCTAGACGGACGTCACGGCGCTGGTCGTAATAAAACAACCGCCGGAGTCACATATAAGAGGGGAATCCCCACTACCTTTTCAGTCTTATTGTATCCTCGAGAAGAACAGAGCTCACGTACTATCATGGAATGAAGTTTCAATGCTTGGCAGTAGCCTTCAAGTTTGTGATACCCTCGATCCGGAGTACTGACACCTGTCACGAAATTCGTATCACACCCGATCATCAGAAGAGGAGGGTAGTTGAGAGATAACCCTGACGCCGACGAAAGGAAGCATGATGGATACTCCAAGGATCGAAATCGGGAGACACGGCGATGGGCGCCCGCCGTTGACTAATCCATGACTAGCCATATACTTAAGTATTAGGTCAAGCTACACCACGCATGCAACAAAAATTACCTTTGCATGATAGCCTACTGTGATGCTGGTGGGCGGGTCACCGGCGAGCAGCTTGAATCTCTAAGCCTGAATATTACTGCATGTAGAACGTGTTCCCAGCCTGATGTAGGATACTATCCATCATTGGGCAGGAGCTTCCTCGAACTAATGCAGGAATTGGCCCTGCGAGTTTTAAGATGCTGATATTCGCGCTCTGGCAAAGTGTGGTTAACATACTAGATGCAATATAATCAGCGCGGTTGACAAGCAAATTGATCCCTGCCACTTCGGACCTTCGCTTTGGACCGCTGGCGTGACTGCAGCGATGATCGCGCCGTCAGTGGTTGCATGCTTTGAAAGAAGTATAATGCAATGCGGCCTGATTCACCTGCCAGTGAATATTTGGACAACCAACGCTGACCAGAGTTTCAGTCCATCACGTATCAATCAAGTTCAACATCGTCTTCTGGAGCCTGAATACCGTGACCGTTGACAGTTAGTAAATGATCACGAATCTCCGTCGACACAACCATCAGACTCAGAACAGTTGGGCGTAAGGGAGTCTTCTGGAATCAAAGTTATCAGATATATCATGGCATGAGCGAGAAAAAAGCTAGTACTTGATGGAACTCCGGGTATTAATTTCAAATGATGAAATTTTGAGGTTCGCTTAATTCCCTGACTTGTCCCTGACTAATATTGCATTAATGAAAACCAGTGACCGTCAGCGACAGTGATCCATTCACCAACCTTTGCTTGCTCCCTTGCGATGCTTTTGTCAACCGGCGGTACTTGCCTAGCTGTCACTGCATTCGGTACGTTAAGTAGAGTTCGGACTCAGACGCCATAAGCATGTGATTTCCTTCAAGTTCGAACCGTGTGCAAGCTTATTGGCGGCCATACGACATTGATATCGACTCGGAAGCTTGAAGCATAACATGACATCAAAAGACTTGAAGGCGTTCACCTGTGAAGAGGTGGCAAAGGTATGTCACGTAACACGCTATATGCGTGGAGCCTCATCTAACCTAGATATCACACAGCACAATAAGCCTGATGACTTGGTAAGAGTTTTACTCTGCTTTGTCTTGATGGCTGAGTCTGATACCTGTCAAGTGGATCATTGTTGATAGCAAGGTGTACAATGTCACTCGTTTCAAAGATTTGCATCCAGGGGGTGCTTCAGTATTCGCAGAAGAAGACATAGGTGCGTTTTGTTTTTGTGGTTCGGTGTCCGAAAAGCTGAATAAGTCCCTCAGCTGGTCAGGATGCCACCGAGGCGTTTTATGGCCTCCACCGTCATGAAGTTCTTTTGCGACAACAATATGCTCGCTTACAAATAGGTTTCATTGAAGGAGAGGGGAGCGCTACATATTCCCGAGGGCTTGGGAAGCTCAGTGAGGTGCCATATGCAGAGCCCACCTGGCTCAGTGCTGGGTACTACAGCCCTTACTTCAAGGAGGTGAAAACCACGGCAAACCTATCACGATTTCAATGCTCATGATCATCGCAACAGAGTCATCGACGCCTACAAGCTGCGATGCGAGAGTTTGTGGATGAAGTTATCACTCCGGATGCACTGGTAAGTTTTACCAATTGTTGCCAAGGTAAATTTTCATTTACATTCCCCAGCTACATGAGGAAGACGGCAAACGGCCAAGTGCCCATGTAATCAAAGCTATGGCGTTTGTCCATTTCAATGATACATAAGCAATTCATTCTCATGCGGATGTTTATAGAGAGCTGAACATACACGCCATGCGCATTGGCCCGGGGAAACACCTGAAAGGCCTCACCCTTATGGGTGGTGTCGTGTCTCCTGAAGAGGTAAGGGGCTCCAGTTGAACGTGTATTCAATTTTGACACCTGTAACACTCTTAGTTTGATTACTTCCATGAGGTGAGAGGCATAGTTGACGTTTTTGCCAAGATTCAAACTTTCAGTTTAGCTTGTCTGCATACAGGAGATATCTCGCTGCGGTCAGCGTGGATATGGCGATGGTAGCATATCTTTAATTTTAGATTCCAGTCGTGCAGATACTTATTAGGAGATATTTAGGTCTACAAAGTGGAGCTGTCATAGGGTTACCACCCATCATGAACTTTGGATCACCGGAACTCAAATCGAAGATCATTCCCGAAGTACTTTCTGGCAAGAAGTTTATTTGCCTGGCGATATCTGAGGCGTTTTCGGGAAGCGATGTTGCCGGCCTGCAGACTCATGCAACGAAGAGTTCTGACGGCAAGTACTGGACCATCAATGGGACAAAGAAGTGGATAACCAACGGGACGTGAGTGAAGTGGTTGTGGAATCTTCATGTTCATATTACTGACGTGACTTGGGTCGCAGTTTTGCCGACTAGTAAGTGCAAATGTTGAAGCCGTGCTGCATGAACTTAGATTTCCGGCTAGCTTCACTGTGGGGTGCAAAACGGACGTAAGTGATGATTGACGCTATCAAAATGGAATGATTGAGTAACCGTCCTTATAGACGGGATTTACCGTCATCTTGGTGGAACGCTCGGAAGGTGTTGAAACAAAACCCATCAAAACGAGCTATTCATCATCAGCTGGTACTGCCTATGTCACATTTGATAACGTTAAGGTCCCCATGGAAAACACCCTCGGACCCGAGGGTGGAGGAATCTTCGTCATTCTCTCGTGTGTATCATTTTCAACGAAATGAACTGAGACTTATATAGCCATACAGTAATTTCAATCACGAGCGGTGGGTGATGTGCGCTTCTTCCGCTAGAGGTCAGCGGTTGATCGTGGAGGAATGCCTCAAGTGTGTACATCGATTCCTTTTTTAACATTAGCCAACTACGTCACCTGCTAGATGGATCAATCAGCGCAAGGCATTTGGCAAACCCTTGTCTTCACTGGCGGTAATCAGATCGAAGATTGCAGCCATGATCTCGCGTACGGAAAGCGTTCAGAATTGGCTTGAAACTTTAACTATGCAGATGTGCAACATGGTAGTTTCATTCCATCCCCTGAAGTATTAGGGACTCATGTGATGTATGTCGCAGACATATAAGGAACAGGCACAGAAGCTTGCGGGGTATGGCCTTAGCTATGCGCCATGGTGGCGTTTCGCTCACACGTTCTTTTCCGTAGACCGATCGGTCTGCTCAAGATGTATGCAACGAGGTGTGCCCAGGAAACGGCTACCGATGCCGTTCAGATATTCGGCGGACGGGGTATCACGAAGACTGGTATGGGGCAGTATATCGAGCATGTGAGAATTTCACTTCGCCTTATCGTGCAAGGAGGTCAACTGATCATGATGCCCGCGATAGTATCATCGCACGATTCCCTTCGATGCGGTTCTCGGCGGAGGTTAGTGTCATTGTGTTATCATGGCCGAAGGTGGTATTTGAACTGAATTATCATAGCGGAAGATGTACTCGGTGACCTCGGAGTGAGACAGGCAATTCGACAGATGCCCAAGAACGCTCGTTTGTGATCATGACTTCGTGACTATGTGCGCAACCTAGCTGTGCTTCGGAGAACCTTGACCTTCTCGATTATGTTTTTATTACATTGACGCTCTTGCACCATCGTTATTCCTCAGCTTGACAACAGACCGTCTATCCGTCCATCCGTGTCCAAACTGATGGTTCTGCTTAATCTCCGTTGTGTTTCATCTCCGTGTCAACCTCGACCTTTCACCTTAACGTCGACTGCCGCTTCGAATCTTGCAAGTTCCTCCAGATCAGGTGGTATATCATGCTGAGATAGTAAGGGTTTTAGGTCGGGCATCAAGCATGAATAAGAGGTATACACAAGGACTCGGAGACGTCGTCTTTTAGCGGGGTGGTGATCGTTCAGACTTCTCCCAATATCGCTCTATCAGTGTCCCTCTACGCCAAACAGCATCCTGAGTTGTAAGGTCGAGGAGACTTGATGGGAAGCACGAGCCTCATCCTCATGGCCTACCTCGTGAGATGGGCATGGATGCGCGCCGCTTGATCAACCTCACAAGACTACAGAGAGAGAAAAGCAATAACCATTACTCACAGGGACGCTCATCGAACTTGAAGGGGTCGGCGATGTCCGCCAGAAAGGGTCTGAGGGCTCCTGCGGATTATGGGAAGAAATTCATTCATTACTGGTGTTAGTGGCGATGGCCTCCGAGATACATCAGCCGTTCTTGAGAACGTGCAAGCGCCCTAGCACTCATGAGTTGGCTATGCATAGTACTGCGTGTCATTGCTGCAAGGGCAAGTGTGCCGTTTCCAGCAATTGTTGTGTCTACTAAGTAGAAGGTAACCTGGAATGATCCGAGTCGATACTTATGTAAATGATTATGCTCTTCCTTGAATGAACAAAATCTACCCTCACGATCTCGTAACAGACCAATGTAAAAGACGGAAAGGAATGCCGCCCAGAACAACGGTTGATATTGTCGACTCAACCTTTACCTGACCCTTTTCAAACACGACGCCATCCCACAAACTAGTCCAAGTTTCCTGGGAGTGGCAAAAGTAGGAGATATCGACGCCTAGCACCGTGTGGCTAACGACGCCTTTCTCCAATGCAATTGTGTGAGTGCCGCAGATTGTGGAGCCAGGTTTGCAGGATAGCAAGCCTCCCAGGGCGCGAGCAAGTTCAAGTTGCTTCTCCTCGTTGAATAGATGGAATAGCTTGGAAGCGTGGATGACACCGACGCGACCGTGAAGGTCATTCAATGACCGCAGGGTTCGAATGTCCGGCATCGCACCCTCTGGGACAGAGCTGGCTGGCTGTGTAATCGATAAAAATGCGGGATCAAATACGTCGCCAGGTATGAATAAGATCGGCTCTGAGCTCGATTTAAAGAGTTTGCGTCCTATATCGGAAAATGCTATCATTCAAAATAATTCGTTAGTGACGGAGAGAAGAAATCTTAAAGGAACCAACCTTCTTTGATGTCAGAAGCGATGATGTTCTGGGCTGGAAATCCATCTTCGACTGCCTTCCGGACATCAGCACCAACTGCGAAGATAAATTAGGGGGGACATGCAAGATCTAGGGGTGTTGTCTACTCACGACAAGAACCGACATCGAGTAATATTGCTCCCTCAGAACCACACTTCAAAACGTGGTCGTAAATATGTAGTTTAGATATGTTCGGGCTACGACGATGTCACAAAGGTGAGTAACTCTTCTTCATGAGTCTAGGTTACCGCTCACTGCAAGAAATCAAATCCTCGGATACAAGCATAGGGAGCTACCTACAACTCGCGATAAGTATATTCAACCAGTCTTCGGATAAACCGCAGAGCACCTTGTATGCCTCCTTTTGCGCATCAATTATATGTGCCTTCAGGGCTACTTCATCTTGAATGTCAGTCTGCCTCCTGAAGAAGGCAATCTCCTCAGGATCTAGACAATATAACGAATCATCCAAGGGGAACGGTGGAATTATTGGTTTCACAAGAGGTTCAATGTCGCGAGACATGAGCACGAGATGGAGGGAGAGAAAGTAAAGATACAATGTGTTTACCTGCCGGCCTTCTTTTATCTCTTTGTTTCGTCTCGAAGCACAGAATTGGATTCCATAACCTCAGATTCGTCCCTTTCATTAGTTTCGGCATTCATAGTACTCAAGGCCATTTCAAGCAAATTGCTGGGGCTACCTATCCGGGTGAAGCAAACTATCCTAGAATTTACTATTAGTGGGATCCATACTGACCATTTGTGGATGAGGGAAACGATGTGAGACCTGTCAAGCATGCCGTTGATATTGAGCTGTATCATTGTTTCAGGCGTGAAAGGGCCGCCTGTGTTAGTAATTTCTGTGAAACCTGTGTGTATTCAACAAGAGGGCCCTCATTGAGACTGATCAATAAGAGTCAATAAGTACGTACAATTGGTGGGTGCATATATGCACACTAAGACTAATTTGTTTCCGAACACCGTGACACCGTCAACGTGCCAAACTTGGGCCAAACGGCAAAAGAAGCAAGTAATGAATTTATGATTATTTTAAAAGGCATAGCTATTCGTATCCGCGGCGTGTAATCGAATGTGTTGTCAAACGTGGATGATGTGACAGTGGAACACTGGAAACTTGCGTTCTGAGGTTGACCGCGACCTGTGATTTGTGGAGTGGGCGGCTAGCGTGCAGTACAAGGAGGGTTTCGAAGGCTCTGGAATGATAGACTTGGATGGGTGCAAAGAAGTGGGGTATATTCCCATTCCTGTCGCCTGAAATCCGGAGGGAAAAGCGAGGCCAAAGAGGCGGGAAGAGATTAGCATTGCCTTACTTGCAGCAGCGAATTTGACCCGACGTAATCTGTCTTGAATGCACACATGCCAGCCGTCAAAAAATTTCAAAGCTTCAGCTCACTTGGTTGATCAGGATCAGTAGATCTCCAGCTAGCTTGAGCGCCGAATTGCCACTATTTTGATCATTAGTAATAATTACCGTGCTAGACTGAGCATGTCAAAATATCCCTACACGAGCTTCCTAGAATTCTGCCCCCATAGCTCCTGATAGGCTTCTGCAACTTCTGAAGTTGCTGCAGATCCATTTTGTGAGCGACCGGAGCAGTAACAGAATTGCTAGACCCAATGTCCGAGTCCGTCACGATCCGAGTCACGGTGAGCTCAAATGCCAAGCATTAAACACAGCTACAGGTTGCTCAAGATTCCGGAATTGTTTCTGCAGTATGATGCCGCATGTTCGACTGGAAAACAGGCTCTGTCAGTATTTCGCGTCACACTGTAATCTGAAGTTGTTATTAGTTTCGTGAACCCCACCTACCACGGTGACACCATCTAATTCACTGAACTTTCGATGGGTAAGGTATTACAGTATGTGAATGCGCCGCGCACGTTAAGCTGATAGTCCCTCTCTGGACGGCTGAAACTTGAGCCCGTTTTCCTGGCGCTGTCGGGAGGTGGGCTCAGGATACCAGCCAGGTAGTACTATCAGGATTGGCAGGAGTACCATATGGATTTTTCTGAATGCTGAGTACCTTCTGCGAACTCGATGACTGGCCCAATTTATTCAACGAAGCGCTTTGAAAAAGGAGACTTGTGTTTCTTTGACGTTTAGTTGCGCGTGCTCGAGTTCATTTATATCGAGGGCAAGGTTGCAGAATAAACAGTGATGTCTGTTCCGGTCTTCCTATTTAGGGGGCGCTTGGAATCCTGAAGTGGAACTCAATATATGATGTACGACATTGAAGAAGTATAATTTGAACGAATCACCTTGCCCACGAATGTTTACTAGCGTCTTGAGCAGTCGACAAGGGATAGATAACTTGGCGCGTAATGGCTTCATAAATCTGTAAGAATGATATTATTGGCAACATGCGCAAATCGCCGTGAATGATAGCGGCACTCTTATGTCTATGCCATAACTTTGCCTCGAAGCAATGATAACGATTTTACCGAGATGCGTTTACCAGTTCTTCTCTGTTCCTCTTCCCATTCCTGATCTTCTAGGTACTGATCAGCTGCACGTGCTTCCAAGGTGCTAGCACCGATGCCGCCAGTTTCTTTGTACTTGAAGCCATACACGGCTTCTTCGTCAGGATCATCGGCCAGAGCCACGTATGCCTTCGCCACGCGCCAGTCTACCTCTTTTGTCAGCATTTGCACACGCTTCTCGGCTTTCTCGCGGACGCGCCTTGCTCCTGCGTCCGAATCAGAATCCCGTGTAACGGAAAGTGGTTTGGCGGAGGGTGGCAGGATGATAAAAGTGCGGGTATGAAGTAGATGAGGGGTGGTAGAAAGGGTGCTTGGGGGTAGGTTATTTAAACGGCATAATTCCCGACCCTTTACGATGCCATGTCATAGGTTAGTGATAGCCATTAATGTGCTTAGTGTATCTTACATTAGCTCCGTAGCGGAGAGCAATCCCCTGTAGCGTGTCCCTAGAATTAATGTAGTATCTAGAGGGGATACATTGCTCGTCCGTGACTACAACCTCCGCATGTCCTGCGGATGCATCGCTAGTCTGTTTGACGAGTGTTGATCCGCTGGTTAAACTGGATGATGACGAAAACGCTAAAGGATATGCAGACGAAGCTGGTTCTGAGATCAGGGACACTGAAGCAAGCTCGTGAGCGTCGTCTTCATCATCTTCATCATCCCCTAAAATAAATATATCTTCATCTCGTATTGTGTCATTATTCGCGGTGCGGATGTTCCGCGCGAAAGACGAGCTAACCACGCCCACGCCGCCCAAACAGGACAAGCAGGGGTTATAGCTCCTCAGGCGAGGGTTTGAGGTGATACAGGTCGGACAGATAGGGCGAGCGCAGCATTCGGTCATAAATAAGTCTGCGTCAGATTTGGGTGGAAGACACGATGAGCAAGTCAAGCAGAGCGCGGTTGAATGCATGATTAAGTCCAAGAAATAAAGATATTAGGGCGAGATTGAGCTTCTAAGTGGTAGTCGACGACCTTGATCGATTGATCCTCCGAGAACCGAGCGTCATACATAATACTAGCACAGCCACCCCGCTATTCAACTGGCAAGCCTTGGCGACAGCAACAGTGACATGGCCTCCCCACCACCGGGACAGCAGACAGAACAGCCTCATCTCGTTTCTCTAGTTCTGCAATCTAAGAAAGCACTTCAACACGGCCAACAACTTTGTTCCAAGGCTAATAGTCTTTCAAACGCGTCCGCACAATGTTCGGTAGACGTGCTTACATTGGACGCGAAAGTTAAATGGATCACAGAGGCCGTCCTTGAGCAGCTCAAGGTGCGTTATAAATGCCACTAATTTAACTTGCCACTGGAAATTTTGAGATTCTAGCTTGCGGCGAATGTTGCTAAGAGTATTGAACACAAGCGGGCTCAACTGGATAAGCAAGTTAAGGTGTGTAGTGCTTCCCCGTGTATTGAACTCGTGACATTTCTACACAGTAATCTATATAGGGATGGGATGTCGTGCGCTCGCAACGTACCGAAGCCCTCGACAATATCCTCGAATCCCTAGGGGGACAGCTAGTACCACCTGGTTTCCACCAGACTTCCTCCGGTTCTTCCCTGTTCGGAAGCCAACACTCTATCGATGGCAAGAATGGCAATGCACTTTTCAATGCACAGCAGAGCCCTTCCGCCACTGTGCGGGATAACCCATTCGACCGTCACAGCAAGAACGCAGACCGGACCAAGTGGAAGACGCTGCGAGACTTCGTGGATGAGGGTGCTATTGAAAATGTGCTTGACACACTAGAGAGTGACAGAACAAGGCTAGACGTGAGTTTTGTTTGCATGCTCAGGAAGACACCCCACTCAATCTGTGGATAGGATATTATGGCTTCAACGTATGATTACCCGGAAACTCTCTCGGCTGCTATATCATCCATTCGCGAGTCTCTTCCATCGTCTAGTAACGTGCCTTCGATAGGAGATATATTGAATGCACAGCAGCAGCCTTCGGAGCTTATGGCACGCCACCTTAGTAGTCTTACTTCCCACTATGAGCAAATGGCAGACGCATTGAAAGAAAGCGAAGCTGGAGAGATATTTGGCGAGGAGGACTTGCAAGGTATTGGAATTAACTTTTCACGCAGTGTCTGGTCTTTAGCTTTTGGCTAACGCGTTGGAAGATATGAACCGTGATACCGAAGAGCTACCTTCTATCATGGCTGAGTTAGAAGAACAAGCACTCTCGATCGAAGATACTCAGTAAGCTAGCATTTTGCTATGTGCATCATCTAGCATTCTTATGTTCCGCGAAGCCAACAGCTAGTGACAGCAAAGACAGCTGCCCAAGAACGACTGGCCACACAATCTATGACTCTCGATAACCTCGACGAGCTAGGTGAGATCATGTCTGACATGCTACAGAAGCAGCAAGATGTCGAGGTAATATTTCATATCATATGCTGCGGTCAGTATTCGATTCTTTGCGACAGAATGAGTGCCAAGAGCTTCTCGACGGGCTCCAGGAACGACTTCTCATCGTTGAAGACCTTCATCACCGTTTTATACAGTACCAAACTTCGTTCAAGAAACTCCTCGTTGAGATCGGAAGGAGAAGACATTACAAAGAAGCAGTAGAAAAGGTTGTAGAAGGCATGATCTTGCAATTAAAGACAATGACTGAAGGTCAGCTTTATTCGTCGTTTCTTGGGGTAGCTGCTGAAGGAGTGATAAATATTATTCAGAAGAACGTTGGGTAAGAGAACATTTCAATGCAGAGCACGGGCAACATATCCCAGAGGACATCTGCTTGTGTATCGAGAATCCACCAACGAGATGGGAAGTTGTGCCTCGGGAAGGGGATGTGCGGGAGAGCCTGCCTGAGGTAGCAAGTGATCTCCTGGCACAGGTAAGTGAGGCGACACCCATGATTACGATCATTACTGAACCCTTTACAGGCAGAAGAGAAGCTGGCCGCGGTAGATGTGTCATCACCTGGCACTGAGAGTGTGTAGAATGTTTCACATATAGCATACTTACGGATGGATCAGGCTGCCTCACCTGTCTCAGTTACAATTTAGTTATGTAACACGTCAAAAATAAACCTTCCTCCTAGCTCACACCCATATGAGACTTAGTATCAGCATGTTTCGGGCCGTGTATGCATCTTAGGAAGAATTGTGAAAGTTAATTGATACCGGATTCACTGTATTGGGGTCAAAAGTGAGTTTTGCCAAGTCCTTGGAAGAACCAACTCGAATGTCCCTTCTTCTGATAACACGCCCTACACGTAAGGACTCGCTGAAGTCATTTTCTGCGCGTTTGATAAGACTAACATACCCTCCTATCCAGGTTTTGACAGGTGGCCCCCGGGGGCTTTCGTTCGCTTGTGCAAAGTCCGCGAGTTTCGCGCTATTTCCCCCAGTCCCAGACAAGGAAGACGTTCAAGGGGAATGGCTGTCTTCCTTCTATAAAGTCTGGCTATGACGCTTGATTGGAACTTACCTTACTCCACCCGACTATTCGACAACCTCTCCGGCATCCCGGTGAATCCCGACGCCAGTTTGTCGAACAACAGACACTACAGACATGTAACCATAGTACATTAAGCAAATAATAATTGAGATCCAAAAAATCACAGCACGCAGTCTGCAGTAAGTGGTTAGGTTCATGATAACGGTCCACCTATGGTATGATCGACCATTTTTGGGGCTCGCATCCTGTCTGAAAGTCTGCGCGATTATCGCATAAGTTTACGGTAGTAAACTCCAAGCAGCACTGTCTCTTCGTGTCAGCTGCACGATAATTATAGGAAGTCTACCGCTGTAACGGGGCAATCTGGCTCAGGTCCTGCGTTGAGTGCCAAGGGTCCTGGCTCAGTGGCCGGAGTCCTGGCTCGTAGTCGCTCCTGCATGTTGTAGTCGGTCCTCGATAGATAGAGCCACCGCCTCCCGCTATAGAGGTTTGGCCTTGGGTTTCCCTTGCAGTCCGTGCCAGGTCCACCGCACACAAGATCTGAGGTAGCGAATCGATCTACACGGGTAATACATACAAATGGTATTAAATTAGCCATTATACAAACATGAAATGTAGATACTGAAAACAACACCCACCTAAGCACGCAGGTAAGTACTGACGCGAGCGCGAACAAATGTGAGCATGTATACACGAGTATCAGAAGCCGTGCAAATAGTCGCGAGCTTCCGTAGTAGCGAAGCGGAGGCATCGGACGACGCTGAAGCCCTGTTGAAGTCAAACGGCATCCTCCAGCGCACCGAGTTCGCGCATCGCCATGATATTCTGTAGAAATAGAAATCAAGGTCAAAGCCCACGTTGGCAACATGACGTGGATCAAATGAGCGTGGTCTCTAACATTCGAAGAAGGAGTCGCACAAACACAACAGAAAGTAAAGACTCGGAACCAAAATAACCCAAAAGAATGAGAGCACTCACACCTACCAACTCATTCAGTACAACATTCAGTGCCAACCAGCAGCAACACCATGTACATGGCGCAGTCGAGTGCAGCGTCGTATTTGGGGCGGATCGACTAGATGGCGATGGGAAAGAAGCGGAAATGGATGAGGGAGGGATAGGAAAGATACCTGCGCGAGGCGCGTGAGTCCAGGACCGGTGATTAATGGTGAGCTCCCTTATGCAAGTACGCGGGCTGTTATTTCGGGAGTAGGTGGAAGGAGAGAGCCAGAAAAGCTAAGTAAAAAAGTGAGTCAGTGAACCCGGCATTGGGGCAGTAAGGGAAACTCTGCTCACCAGCCAGGTATGCTTGCTCTATATGGCGCTGGTGAAGGAAGAGGCTGGGTAAGGCGCAGGCTGACGAAGATGTTGGAGCCAATACTTGGAGGTAAGTCGTCTAATCGCGTGTTAGCGTTTGCAGTTGACTGTACTTTGCACAATGCAAACACCGAATTTTGGAAAAGCACGGGTACTGTATACCACTGTACGGGTTGGGGCATGGATCTCAGAATCCTGACCCGTACCCATGACCCACACAGGTCATCTAAATTATTAGCCAGGAATATAAATTAGGGGACTCAATTCTGACGAGCGTATCCAAACCTCCGAGCTCAAGGCGCCAGCTAGAGTGACATATATCTTGTTGCGGTCCACGAGCAGATATTTTAAAAGGTCAAGTACACCAAAACCGACTTGCAAAAATCATGTTTATGGTCGATCGTGATCAAGCGAAAGTGAACGTTGAACATGGTAATGCTCCGTTAACCGTGTGATTGGCTGCATGTGATTCTGGTTGCAGTTCGTCTTTAGTACTCTTCCCACTATGTCCACACTACCAGACGTCTTTACCGACCCAGACGATTCCCAACTCGTTGCCGATGCTAAGAAAGACAAGCCCGAAGACCACGAGTTCAGCTACACCGAACGCGACGTCATTCTATACAACCTTGGCGTCGGCGCGACAGCTAAAGACCTGCAATGGACGTACGAAAGTCACGAGGAGTTTGCGGCACTCCCAACGTTTGGAGTGATTCCGCAATTCGCAGCCAGTTCTGGTATTTCACTAGGCTGGTTGCCGAACTTCAATCCTGTGAGGCGCCCTGTTGGAATTCAATATACTCCCGGGAGCTTAATCACGCGCTTCAGGCTAAGCTTCTTCATGGCGAACAGTACTTGGCTATCAAGAGCCCCATACCCACAGAGGGCAACTTTGTAAATGAAACCAGGTTTGTCTACATCCATGCGCTCTTCGAGCCAATTCCCAAGTTCGCTGTACAGGCTCTTGGAAGTCCTGGACAAGGGCAAGGCTGCTTCGATCACCACCATAGTGTACACGAAGGATATAGCCACAGGCAATGTCATCTTCGAAAACCAAATAACGGTCTTCATTCGAGGGGCCGGCGGCTTCGGTGGCAAGCGCTCTGGCAGAGGTATTTAAGCTTCTATTCGATCGAACACTGGGGTATTCAGGCTTATTCGGGTTTGCAGACAGAGGCGCTGCAACAGCTGTAAACGCACCCCCAAAGCGTCAAGCTGATGCTGTGATCGAAGAGAAGACGAGCGCCTCACAAGCTGCACTGTACAGGTCAGATTCCAATATATTGCTGTATCTTCTCACTTTTCTGACCTAGTACGTAGACTAAGTGGCGACTATAATCCTTTACACGTAAGTCGCACTGGTCGCGCAATATACTCGAGGTTTGAGTAGCCTTTATCTCCAACACAGATCGATCCCAGCTTTGCGGCAATTGGCGGGTTCGATCAACCCATTCTTCACGGTAATATCCGAACTCCATGCCCGGGCTATGGATTCCTAAACTCGTCCTAGGTCTATGCTTTATGGGGATCGCAGGAAAGCACGTCCTGCAATCTTTTGGTGCCTATAAGGATATCAAGGTTCGGTGAGTGCTATCCCTATTATGCTCCAAATGCTATGCTCTTACATACCCACAGTTTCTCCGGTGTAGTATTCCCCGGCGAGACGCTCGTCACGGAAATGTGGAAAACAGGCAACAGAGTGATCTTCTGTGCGTCCGATTTACACTATCTTTCCTTCTTGGACCAAGTGCTGACGTCAAGCCTTCTTTCATATAGCTACTAAGACGAAGGAGCGGGGAACCACGGTGCTGGCCGCAGCAGCAGTGACGCTCGTTGATACCAACGCGATGGCGAAGCTCTAATGTGGTACGTAACGACGATTAGCATAGTGATCGACACCCGAGAATAAATCAATATTGCATGCACTGTACAAATATTATGCTAACTAAAGAATGGTCCATATCTCTGATATTAAATATGCTAGCCAAAAACTACGAAGTCCTCAAAAATATACATGCACCAGCAAAGTGGACGTAGTACCTTCGACCAAACTCCTGTTTAGACTAGACTGGAGCGAGTCTTTGCAGCAGGGTAACAAGTTATACGTCCAGCACGGTCAAATGACATACATGGAAACAATGACATAATGTCTGTGGCAATAGCAAGGAAATAGATATCAAGATCGTCTACGAGGGATGGGGGATCCATTAAAGCTTGCTGGTCTTAGACTAACGTTACTGGCATGTCTTGTAGTAGGCCCAAGGAATGTACTGAAAGGAGTGGTACGGTTGTGCTGTTTAATTAGTCTAGGGTTGGCATCTGAAAGGCGAGATGTATTCATTGTCGTAATCCATATTCGGGAGAATAGCTGGCCCAGTGTCCTGCCCATTGTTCTTCCTAACACAGGAAGATGCCTGTGGTGCCTAAGGAAGAACTACTCAGCACCTCGGTATTTACAAACACTCCAGTCAGTAACGTACCAGGGTAAAACCAGAACGTGACAGCCAAGATCAAATATAAACCTGCACAGTGGTGAGCATGAAGGCAAGCCAAATTACAGCTGGGGACTCACATATGAGAATCATGCCCTCTAACCAATTTGACTTGCCGTCCTGTACAACGTAGTTCACGGTGAGGACTGATAAATATATTTGTTAAATCATTATACCACCCTGTTGAACGTTATACACACCGGATAGGAACAGCACGATCGACTCCAACGGGTCGAAGAGGAGCGTCAGTTGTTTGCCCATAATCCAAGCGAGCGTCACCATGAGCCTGCAAAAATACGAATGGTGAGAAAATAGTGGCAGGAGACACAATGAAGAGGCGCACGGTATGACGAAGAGTGCAATTTGCTAGAGATCGGTTAGTAATCACAGAAAGACATCCAGGTAAACAAACGCACGATACTTGATCCAACAGCAACACCCAAGCTCAGGGTTAGTTTGTCCTTGACGGACACTGTAACAGCAGTAACATGTTCCGCTGCATTACCAACTATGGGAAGCAAGATCACGGCAACAAACTCCTTGCCGATGGCCCCAGATTCAGTCAAACCGCTGATCGAATCTACAAGGAACTCTGCGGTAACAGCTACCAACTAGAGCGAAAACAACTTCAAATAATTGTTGTCAGCACAGGCAGTGGCACGCACCACAGTTACACCGACCAGAAGCCCGAGCGACACAGGGACGCTCATATATGATTCTATCACGGAGTCTGTGTCCATGGACGCAGACTCACACCCTAAGTTAGCACCTTCAGTAGGCACAGTAGGATTGAATGCAGCTTCTTCGTCGCCCGTCGGTCGACAGGATTTTACAATCTTACGACGGTAGAGTCTCAACTGTAGCCATGGATTCTGGCCTTCATAGCCTTTTGTCTGTTGCACGTGCTCGCCACTGTCGCTATAGAGGGCTTTGTGTGAAAACATTTGGAACACCAGATACGAACCGTAAACTAAACAAAGGTGATTAGGTGATTGCTAGCTGTGCTTTGGTTGACCTACTGAAAAGGAGAATGATGGCAACCTGGATGAGGGTGTGAGAACAATTTTACACGTGTTAAGACATAGCAGACACGTACACCATGGCTGGTCTTTAGTATGTTGGAATTTGTCGACGGCTCGTCATATGAAGACTGGCCCTGCAATGCCATTTGGAAAGCGCCGGGCAGCAAAACAGCAATGACGCTAATGGTAAGCAATGACGAATTCAGTTGAACGGCACCTGTCAACAACGATAAGAATCAGAGTTTCAAGTGGTATCAGTACAACCATACTTTGTCCGAAACCCTGTTCGGAAAATCGCATGCCACCGGCAAAGAAGCACATGCCCAGCACCAGGACTAGGGTACGGTTAACTAACTTCAATATGGAAGGCAATACTACATACGAAGATTACTCAAAATAGATCCCACCACTGAGAGTAGCTGTGAGTATAAGGCCGCAAGGAAGATAAGAAGACATACAGGAGGACTGAACGATTGTGAGTTCACATTTTGTGAGGGCGATAATCTAGAGTGTAAACCTCAACATCTCGCCGTGCAGGTTTGCTAATATTAGAACGCACAGAAACGATGAGTTCAACGCTATGGAGGAAAGCACGAATAGTTAGATAATGATTGACAGAAACATATTTCAACTGACGCATTTCCCTAGAATTTTGCAGTCGTTAAATTAGAATCATGAAATAGTAGATTGTGCACGAACCAATGTGGCATTAAGAAGACCTGCCAAAGTTTGGCCGACCCTTATGGAGAGTTCGTCCGTAGCGTACGCCAGGAGCTGATAGTGGCTCAGTGTAATACGCAACGAAAAGCAAGTTTGTAATTACCTTAGCCAATGGTATGATGGCAAGAAACGATACTGCAGCAGCACGCTGTAGCACCCGTAAATTTAAAAGGTAACTTGTCAACTTACCAACAAAGATTAGAGTATGTTGATTAGGGAGAGCAAAGTTAAGTGCCCACTTCAAACGACGACTGGTCAGGGATGATTCAGACTAATGCAAGAATGACATACAGATATGGGAATAAACACCAGCAGAACGTTAAACCCTACGCAAGCAAATATCAATACAATACAATCCATAAGCTGCGAAAGAGCGTCCCCGTACATGATGAAAGGATGATGGCGCGAATGCTTCTCCAAGTATTGGGGGATTTGGAGATTGTTTTCTCTGGAGTTAGCATCAAGGTTGCAGCTCTTCGTAAAGTGGGAAAAAAAGCCATTTTGTGACGACTGATATCACTCGTGCTTTTTGTACGCCTTAGGTCAGAATGGGATAGCTCTTGCGTCAGCTGAATGTGCTCATCCGTGGCAGTGTGTCTACGGGAATTTCTTCCTGTTAAGTTCCCGCCGTGATCTGAAGACCCGTGCGTTTGGACATGACCAGACGCTGAGCAGTGTGGATCGGGTGAGCTGTGTTTAATTAGTGACACGAATTGGGCGCACCCATACAGCAAGTTGCAATTGAGTTGAGTTGAAGTATATCAAAGAGAGCTCGAATGCTGTGAACTTGTCAAGTGGGGGTTACTAAGTAGAATAGTTGCTGTTGTTTTCGTTGCTTTTAAATAAGTCAACGATGGCGTGGCACAGCCTACTTATCAGAACATTTAAAGGCTTCTATAGAGATTTCTAGATGGATGGTCCAAGTACGTGACGTAATCAATGGGAGTCTAACCGGTGACGAGCCACAACTGTAGCACTCAGATGCCCGCATCGAGCACAAGTACTTGATAGGATTGCGTAGCGTACGTATATTCACAGTGGGCAGTTAGAGCGCACAGAACAGTAAAAGTACTTACATGCATGATGTAACCGGCGTGCAGACTCGGAAACGTTGTCAGTGACTGCGGCAGTAGCCGCGGCCTGTGTGGCACGGTCGGAATGAATCTCAAATGAGTACTACCGACTCCTACCATCAAACGCGGTCATTTTTAACTTGAGAATTAAGCGGGCACCTAGTGGACCAGCAGAAACACAGGCAACGAGGACGGTGAGCGCTGCAAGCACAAATTCGCTGGCTTTGAATTCAGCCGCATTACCGTAATCCGCTTGGCCTGCAAGCATAAACGAAACTTGCAGTACAGCGTCGGCATGTTCAAGTGGGCGACATAAGGCACCCTCCCATTCGACAGCAATGGCGGCCCGCTGCCTGTCATCCAAAATACTTCTTTTGGTTGGTGTTGAGCCTAGCTCATTGCCAATGAGTGTGATGGCGCGCGCTCCGCAGCCTTCCGCTTCAAACATTAACTCCATGCGCCGTGGTTTGCGGTGAACAGCATTTTGATATTCAATAACACAAGAATGACATATAAGATCTAGGACGATTCGAACTTGACGTCATTGGCCTTCACTTCCTCGAGTACTTCACGCACCCATCATTCACCATGTGCATGATCGATTGAACGATCATGGCAATTCCCCCATTCCCCCAGTAATCATGCACGTTAAAATAAATCGGGACTTGCAAGCTTGAGCTCGAGCTCCACTAATTTGGAGTACGTTGCATCAGTTGCGTCGCGAACCCTAACAAGACATGATGCATGATGAGCAACCATATTAACATTCAGCCCCTCCGAGGGCGCTAATTAGTCCAGTACATGAAATCAGTGGGGTAAATTCGCTAGTACTTGTGAAGAAAGATGACGCAGACACGGCTCCTGGAGTCCTTTCAAATACATACAACGCAATGCTTATGAAGCCGTCAACGGCAGGTAACGGAAAACGTCTACAGGATATCCGATTATCCCTGATAAGCAAACGACACGGCACCGTACAGGCCATCCTCACGTCCCAACATACCACAACCGTGTAAAACCTATAAAGCGATATAGTCAGCGACCCGTTCCCATCGGATATGACAAGTAAGCAACTCACTTCCATCTTTCTCGCGTGCCATCCGACTCCGCTATTTACGTTCCCATTGGCATCTGCCAGGCGACACATTTGAACACGAAATGGATGCGATTTGGGAAGGTTTCGCTGGAGCCCCGTGTCAACCCAGCCACTGGCCGTGTCGACATACCAGCCTCGACCACCTTTACTTCTGATTATTCTCCAGGATCCGGCGCCAGCACCGAGGGCAGCAAGGGCGGGTACGGAAAGCTCAATCACCCGAAGTCGCGTGGGAGAAGGAGGTATTACAACCGTCTGCGAACACAGAGTGGACATGTAGGGGGGCGTGCACAGCGGCCCGATAATTTGAGAGTGCAAAGCCATCATCGCCTGTTGTGCCGAGCCTCGAGGTGCGCCAGGTCCGGCCCTGCCCCAATCTAGATCAGGGCTAGTCTGAACAAGCGTGAGCACCTCGACATTCACAGCCTTGCTCTTTAAAAATTGAGCGATAACGTCTAATTCGAGATCAGGAATATATGATAGACCAAGCGACCGCAGCTTTGGCTGCGGCTTGCAGACGTTGATGAGAAGCTCTCTAGTCACAGGTGCGCTTGAGAGGTCGAGGTAGGTAAGTTCACCAGAGGTGAAACATGGCGCGGAAGATATTATTTCAGCAAGATCATCCGTGGTGAGCGGAGATGGGAATGTCTGGTCACCGTATAGCGTGAGTTCCCGTATTCGCGCTGCTGCTGGTGCACAAACGAGGAAATCTTTGATACAGGACCCAGTTAGGTGAACACACCGGGCCAGCGCAAGCGAATACAGGCGAACGGTTGAGCCTCCAAGAGCACTAAGTAATTTCGGTGTGACTCGGGTAGCGGAAAGATCAAGGTGAGTAAGGGAAGGGAATGCGAGGACAAAAGGCATCAGGATCCGAGGTTGAATCGATTTCACACCACGAAGCCCAAGGCGCCGAAGCCCTGGGAATGTGAGTGGCTCCTCTTGCATAAATCGAGCACGAGCACGTCTAATCTGACGTCGACTTTCATCGTCACTTCCACTAGATTGTTCATCCTCAAGAAGAAGATGCGTGTTGACGAACTCTGTCAGCGCGCTGACGAAAACTGCGCTAACACAGCCAGTAAGGTCCATGGCCTGAAGGTCCTTGCAGTCTCTCCTTCTTTCGCGATCCTCTTCTTCGGGATGCACCGTCACGATTCCTCGTCCACGGATGGGGCGACCCCCTCCTCTGGAAGCAGAACCACGAAGCAAAAGTTCGTTCAGAACGGGCAACGACAGAGCACCATCCATGTACTCCGTGGCGCCGAAAGCAGTTAGGTTCGGAAGTTCCTGCATTAGATGGTTAGTCAGTGGAAGAATGGTAATGATGTCGTAATGTCAAACCTTGAGAAGCGCCTCGACACGTTCGCCGGTTACGAAACGACTAGTCGCAGTGTCTTCTACGGAACGACGCATTCCGATGGTACGAAAGTGGTTGAAGTCTAGATGCCGGACAAACCGACCGGGACGAGGATCGTGAAGCCTCGGGACTACAGGCGTAATGCACGTCAATTATGGCAGAATGTAGAGTAAGACAATGAGCAACTCACCATAAACCCCAGGTTCGGTAAGATCCATGACAGTTTGGACGGCATCACTGATTGTCCTCATAAGCTTCCACCGAGCAGGACTTTTACTCTTTAGCCTGAGACGTCTGGGACTCGGGTCGCGAGATGCTGGAGGCGTCAACAGCTCTGGAGGAATGGAACCGTCTGGGCCAGTCAAAGACTCCATGATGCTTTCCTTCCATTTCCTAGCTGCATCCTCGTCAGAAGATGCGCCAGTACGCACAGAGCTAGCTAGAGCAGCGCGAGTGGCTGCTTGAATAGACTCTTTGACGGTCAGAGCAGCCTTTTCATCGTCTTCGGTATCGGTTGTGATCTCGTCTATGAGAGCAAGCCAGCTCCTGGGCAGACGAACCTCGATTTTGTGCCAGAGCCATGGCTTGGCAGCTTCATACCAGGCATGGTTTACCAAACAGAGACGAGAAAGAGTTTTTCGTGCCTCTGGCTCGCTCCAATTTGGCGGTGGCATGGAAGACGGTAATGCCGTTGGCATTCCGAACTCGCCAATTGCGAGTGGATCGAGAGAGCTGGCATACTCGGAAGGTGGTAAAGCAGCGGCATAAATATATTCACATATAGTAAATAGCAGCTCTGGGGGATATTGCAGTACAGCAGACATAGAAATTATAAAGAGCAATGCGAAAGCCGGGATGAGCGAACTAGTCGTTGAATGGAGTCACAATTGAGAAAAGTGGAACACCACTTTTATATATACTGCTCGGCAATCCTTACCCCAATTATGTAATGCGGGGGAAACCAGGGGAAACCATCATTCGGCATCTTTAGAGAACGCCAGCACAGACGATTGATGTGCTTCCAACACGAAGAAGAGTAAAGTTCCGCCATTCTACGACTCATACTAGTTTTCAAATAGTGACGAGGCTCTAGCACAGGCTTATTACCCCGCCCAGTATTTCTTGGCGGTCTCCTCGCACCGACGGATCTTCTGGTTATGGAACTTCGGCTCATATTTTGTATATACATCGGCATAGATCGGAGGAACAGATGTAGGCGCGACGTCACATCATCTCGTCGCAATAGGTTCCCTTCCTCAGCGCACTGGACCACGCAATGATCACACGATCCAATATGAAGGAACTTGACTACTGCCACGAATAATTTGATACGATCATTTTGTTTGCTGGTGCGGGGTATCTATTTGAGCCACCATTGACTGCATAGGACGATCGCTGGTGTCATACATGTTTAGCTGTCACCATTGACATGTTCGGCTGTCACCCCACAGTCCACGTATCATCGTTGCTTCGATCTTGACTCATGCAATCAGACCACTAGCTGCATGTTGCCAGGAATCTAGGATGACGTGCAATCTTATAAGTTTCCCGCAAACGAGTTCGAGGATGACGCTCGATTGGCTGGTTGCTGCGCTGGCATCTGAGCGTGTCCTGCAACACACGCTTTTGATGCGCGCTTGGTTACAGGGTTGGTATCACTCTCGGTTCCCCTTCAAGCTTGGCGAGCATGTAGAGGTAGGTAGAGGTCAATTGAATGCCACGTCTCAGAGATATTCATAGATTTATGGGGTTACAGGACGCCCGCGAGCTTGGAACGCTGCGTCACAATTGAATTGCAACGTGCGCTTCCTGAAGGGAATAAACACATAGCATCGATATGGACTTCTGCATTCGTCATATATATTCGGATCAGAGTTCGACATAGAAATCATACTGTTTCAACATCCAAATCAGTGATGCAGCTGTGGGGCGCTGGTGAGTATGCGTAATGGGAAAAAATACTAACACAGGCCACATACTGGAGACAATCACAGGGCTCAGGACAGCCAGATTGATTTTAGCTGTGCGGAAGAAGCAAATCTCAGAGGTGAAGTGCCCAAATGCGATAAGGTACGTGAGAAGAGCCATATCATAAATCCTAAAGTTGGGCCCTATGTTCACCATTGTGGTTTCGCACGAAGAGAACAACCCACGTTTTGTTATTGATATTGTATGCAGCATATCCCCGTATGACCGCTGACGTCAATGTCCAAACTGCAAACGTTCGGGCCTGGAGTGCTGTTACTGGAAAGACAAGATAAACGTAAGTAACATTCTGGCATTGATGAAAGTTGGTATACTTGAGGCAGACGGAACGCGAGCATAGAGCCTGCGGGTCAGCTTTAGTGTTGCAAAGTTCTGAATAGTGTTGAACACAGCCATTGTGGCGACTATAAGCTGCCATTTAGGCAAAAGGCCTTCAGACTTGGGCAGGTCTAAGGTACAAGTGTTTAAGATTGCCGTAGAGCAAGAACATGTTTTCACTCACAGTCCAGTAGCATCTGACTCTGAGTGGCCATCTTAGTAAAGGATACTAGTAGTAGTACGGTCGAAACTGAAAACGTTAAACGCGGTGCGTGTGTGCATGTATGGGCTTATGTAAGTTTCCTTTTACTGCTTTTTGTTAGAAGGTGGATGTTTTGCAGATCTTGGTTTGTGTTGTCCCCACAACGGCTCTGGTACTTTGTCCTGGACGAATGAGCCAGCGACGAAACCCATGCAAGAACCGACCTCCTCTAAATTTCCTGGGACTTCACGCTCGAATTCACTTGCAAGCACCATTAGCAGTAGTGGTGCTAGTCTAAGTCGCCGTTCGCGGACGACAAGGAAACGAATACGGACAATAACTACAGAGTCTAGGCCAGATGTCACGCGTGCAGAAGAAGACCAGGTGCTGGACATCTCAGCTGCGAATAGCGCAGAGCTATTTCCTAGTCCGGTTAGGACTGATTCTTCCGAACGTGTACTGTCTCCGGTTACTACGCGATTCGAAACAACCACAAGTCCGATTTCGAGTCCCGTGAACTTGCAACCGTATGGTGATCTAGAACGAAGTGGAGAAACGTTCTGCGCCGTAGGAGGTGATTTGCGCGTGGCTGTGAAACAGAACGGGCCTTCAGCCCCTGCTGAAAGTCAACCGGGTTCCCAGTCGCTAGTAGTATTCACTCCAACTATCCCTGTGAGTTTAGAGTCCATTTCAGTTGACGAGTGGAGCTTACAAGGTTCTAGATAAAGGGAAAGGCTCGCGGAAATAGAGCAATGCTGACGTCTCCACCGTCTGCTTTCCGTTCAAATCCCACTGACAGCGACCATGCGCGAAGTAGTGTCCGCGACTCCTTGCTAACGCAACAATCATCTACATCTTCCTCGCTTTACCCTCTTACTACCTCCATCGGGACAGAGTCACCTCCTTCTCCCCTCTCACCGATGATACATGACCATGGCGTTATTCCAGCTCTCGAAATCGACGAACCAATGAGAGTGCAGGAATTCAACGCAGACGACGTGTCATATCGTCTTCAGTTACTTGTGAAGAACAATTATTTCCTTCCTCCCGCACACTCAAAGCCGTGTCCGGCCGATTTTGCACCGTGCACAAACGCATCCAAAAAAGCAACTACTCCTGCATTTTTGGATTATTTTCGTGTTGGAAAATCCAAATCTAAACCCACTAGTCCAGATTCCTTCGATGGATCTCCGATGTTGAGAGTTACATCGGATTCTACGACCGTGTCTGGCTACGTCCCACGTGGAGCACCTCAAACATTCCGGTCGCCGAAAAATGTCCAGCACCTTGCACGTGTTGTTGTTGTTCGTGAGCAAATGGATGATCTGGTCGCTGCTGCGAAGCAAGCGGAGATAGACTTGAAGAGTCGAGACGTTCCTCCAGACCGCGATAGGGGTGTGCGAAGACCAAAGGTTGATGTGTTTGATGGGATCATTGATCCCACGGAAGCAGTTGACGTGCCTCCCCCATCGGCCAACTACACTCTAGCCTTGCAAGCCTCGGCACTCCATGGACTGGGAATTGAGGACTCTGTGGGAGCAGCCGTATTAGCTGAGCGCTTGCCTCCCGCAGGTAGTCCTGGACATTCCTTTAGTCTTGATCCACAAGAGGATGCGTGGAGAAAGGCTTTGCTGCATCAAGCTGTTGGACACTCGCTCAACAATTCAACAGTAACGTCTGTTGTGTCGTTGTCCACAGCTCCCCCCACCCCGACGAGGTCACCGCACCATCCGCGCTCGTCAGAGTCATTATATCAGCGCGCTCTCATGAACCCGCGGAACATGCTAGACAAGAAGATTCTTGAGAATCCGATGGTTGATCACCTTGAGGAGCCTGAGCCACCAACACCCACCGCAGGCGCACCTTCTGGAAGAGATCTTGTTGCGCGTCTTCCCGCTCGGGAAAATATGCGGTTATCCAGCTACACTCCTCTCCGAGCAGAGACCCCGGTCCCTCAAACCCCTCTTGCGCCTCCTCCTCGCCGACAACTCGGAGACACCCAGTACTCTCATTCACAATCCTATCTTCCCGCAGGTTCTACAGAGCTGCGCCGAACACTTCGCAAATCCTGTTCTTCGCCCATACTCTCCGATTTCTATGAATTAAGGAGAACACCCATGATGACTCCACCACCGCTGCCATCATTAAGTATATCTCCTCCGCCCTCACATCGCATGAGCAGGATGACCGCGCTGACTGGTTTCTCTCGGTTTACGGATGATTCGACCGCTTTCGATGACATTCGATCTCGTCCTTCCTTGGCAATCTCGGTGCCAGCATCCGACAGTGGCCATCGGCCATCGTTTTCAGAGTACTCTCAACCGTCTCCGACTGTGTCCGCTTTCAGGGATAGATGGTCAAATGGCTATTATTCCCAAAACTTGCAGCAACTTCCCGTCGGCCCTTCGTCACACTCGCGAGATTCCTCAATGTCGCCTCCTGCCTCGATTCCTCGTCTTTCTACCATGTCCCCACCACCTAGACCTTCTTCATCGATAGCAGGCATCGCCCTGTCACCTCCGCCGCATCGTTCGGGGAACAATGCCAACCAGCCCAGACCTTCACGACTCCATGAAACATCATCGCTTAATAATTCGTCCTCAGACTTTAGCCAAGGCACCTTTCACTCCTTTAAATCATTCTCTCCCATGCCTAGTAACAGCGGTACCCAAATTCATTTGCCTCTGCCACATGACGTCAATGTCTCCATTGCCAGCTTTGCGTCTGGCATTCACTCTGCGCCACCTCCCTCATCACCAGCCACCTTCTTTGACCACATCCAGAACCATCCGAATGCTATGGATGACTTGGACGATTCTGAGGATAGTAGAAGTGACATGGACCAGGATATGACTGTGTACCGAGACCCTGAACCCTCTCCCCATCCGTCACTTATGCATTTAGGCAATCACTCTACTCCCAACCTTGCCAGGACTGCAAATGAGCTGCATCCTCAAGGAAGTCCAACCGAGCGGCACAAGCCTGTCAGCAACGTCCTGCAAAAAAACCCATATTTTACAAATGTCAAGGCATCACCAAACTCTCTCACCCATCTCACGCTTGCGAAGCATTCACAAGAACATCTCACAGTCGATGCCTCGGCACCGCAGCGGCCAGACACACCCGGATCGGAGAATGTGCGTCGCTGGCAGAAGGAGCAGCAAGCACTGGCAGAGTCATCGAAGAGATTGGATGGGATGCTGATACAACATATGGAGGCTGAGAAGGACACGTTGAGGAGAATTGCCCTTACTGCAAAAGTATCGAAACCTTGAATTATCTTAGGACTCTTTTTGCTATCATAGTTACCTACACCCCTTGTTTTCTTGCTGCTTGCTTGCTTGTATTGTACATGAGTACTTCCGATACCTGTCATCTATTTTCTTACTCAGAAGAATCTGATGAAACGCATATGAGCATAACGGATCAATTTAGTCGTTGCCACAAAGTTAAGCTCGGTGTCAATAGGTTACGCAGTACATGCGCAGAGGTTCAGCCGTTCTGACTCCGCTCCTTTCAATAGAGCTCGCTTACGTCTGCAACGTTGTTAACGACTGGCAGCATTAACGACTCGGATATGGAGAAGACGAGTGAGCACCAGAAACACTCATACTCGTGGCACCAGGTGAGCCATGGAACTCTGATAATTAACACTTCATTTGGCTTACGCTCTCATGGCCTAGTCGCATGATCAGGTGAAGCCAATGGGGTAAGGGTTTGTTTCATAGTCCTGACACTTGGGCGAATTGCAGGCTACGGTTTTGTTACTTGTCCCATATGAAACCTCAAGAGAAGACGTTGTTGTCAGTACTGTTGCTTTGTTCGCCACGTCATGGTGTAATCTCATGTTCGCCGTGGTAGGTTGTTATTGAACGCAACTATCTACTCGCTGGGGTTAAAGGGCAACAGCCCATTGTGAAAGTAAAGCCTCTCATCGAAAAGACAGATTTGCAATCCTTAATCTTCAATTCTAGGGTCGTCTTTACAGTCACGTCGACGTGGCGAACTCGGCGTGGCAACTCGAACCCCGCAACCCGCGTCTTTCCGCTCGAGAGCGTACCACGTCGACCATATCGACAACGTCAACCCAATCTTCTTTCGCTTTTGTATCCGACCCAGAAATTTCAAGCAGTTTTGCGGCTTCTCTGGAAAGTGGCCAAGTGTCTGACGCAGAGGAGATTGTGGCTCCTTCACCCGCATTATCATCGCCTATCTCCTCGGCTGACGAGCACACGAGCAGTTCAAGTCAACGTCACTTTATCCCTGTTACTTCTAGTCCTGCATCGCCTTCATTACCTGTACATGCTTTATCGTCGTTCTCCTCCTTGGAGTCACTACACTCCAATTCAGGAAGACTCGTAACGCTTCATCTCGAGAAGGAACAATCGATTATTTGGCCATCGTTAATCGTGAGCTTCCACTGTCAGGGTCTTATCCATGCTTGAGCTCACCAGTTACACAGCAAGGGCCAATCCCCCAGGAAATTTCGCCATGCGCTCCTGTCCCTATGCTATATGATTCTAGCTTGGAGTACAAATATAACATGGACCCCACAAGTCTCGTCCTATTTGCCATAGAGCTTTACGACATCAGGAAAGATAAAGAAGAAGCATTTGAGTGCTTTGTGTATGTGACGCCGGTGCTGAAAATCTGTTTCATGTGTGACTAACTTCCTGTCTGACTATCCAGACGAGCATGGCATCATGGCCACCTCCCCTCTGCTACAATGAAATTGGTGACTCACTATCTACCTATCCAAACGTCATTGGACCATCTTGATGCATCTGAAGAGGGACAACGTGGAACCGTCTCATATTATGTTCAGTCCATTGGCGGTCCGGTGGGCCTGGCCAAGCTCTTCTTGGAGGCTGGTCTTCTTCATCTCGAAGGAGCAGCTTCTGTCTTCCTGTCAGCGTCTTATTCCACGTTGTCATCCATTAGGATGCCGCCACAGCCACAGCCCGGAGAAGGTGGTACAGAAGCTTGGAAGCGTGACAGGGAAGCCGCAGGTCGATACTTTGAGCGTGCTCGCGCTCTGCAGCCCGATCTTGACATTCCTGTCCTTCCCGATGAAGGCATTGCCCAGCATGGCCTTGGAAGCACCCATGAATTTGAGATGCCATCTATAGAGATTCATCCTTCTGCCTCGGAGAGTGTCTATTCTGGAGAGGATTCGCTCTACTCAGAACAAGAGATCATCCCGCGCCGAAGAAGGCAGAAGAAAGAAGAGCTTATCTTCATGGACGAGGTCAAGGGCAAGGATGACATCGATAGCGCGTGGTACCTGTATGTTCCCAGCCTGGTGGGTGCCGGCACAGCATTGCTAGTCGTGGGCGTTATAGGCGCACTTAGCCTTTCGTCATGGAGAAGAAACCAGGGATCTTGATCAGTGTCTCTTCTTTCGACTCGCCGTTATCGGTGCCCTATTTGTTTTTTGTTATGTATGTAGACTTTAGCTATCGTTCTAGTTTTACTTGCTCGAGTTATTGCTTCGTTGTATTAATGCTATGTTTCCCTATATCTGGCTGTTGTCAGTATTTCTTTCGTGGAAATGACTCAATGTAGCTCCGGAGGTTCACGATTGTTCAAGTTGACTTCAGGGACTGTTCTCGATCTGGATCATCACCGTCATGCAACGCACCGCTTGGTCCAAAGCTGCAGGTTCTGTGCCCTCTGACCGTCTACGTCCTGCGCAACGCCCACAACATGCCCCCCAAAAACAAAACAAAGGAAAAGATAAAACCCCAGAACCTTCCAAAAGCAAAGCGATCCGTAAGCTCGAATCGCTCGCCGAGGGCGTTCGCAAGTCGTCTGGCAGAGAAAAGGATCCGAAGGGCGGATGTTTCTGCCAAGGCGAGGGTTTTTCAACTGATCTGAGCTTATAACACTGAAATTAAGTCCAGCAAGAGAGCATGACCTTTCCCCATACACCGCCATATGCCGCGGTTGCGGATTGATCCTATGTGCCATCAACTTGCCATACTATGCATGCCCGCATTGCTCTGCAGTGCTCCTCTCAGACATTGCGCGTTCCTTGCTTTCTGCCCGCTTTGATGAGGAGATATCCAAGCAAGTAGCAAAAGAGGAAGAGGAGAGGTCGCGAGTCGTTCAGCAAGCACGCGATGCGGAGGGCGCGTTCCCTGTTCTCCCTGGCTTTGCCACACCACCAGTTCTGTCGAGTGGCACGCCTTCTCGTCCCACAGTCCAGACGCATAAAATATTATCTCTGAACTCCAAGACGAAGAAATACACTGTCTCATCGTACACGAACACCCCTGTCTCGTCCCGTCCGGTATCTCGTGCTGAGTCTGAGGTTGAAGAAGTTCACAGAGTCGCGGCACCTCCACCAGAGATTAACTTTGTGAAGAGGACACCTGATCGAAATCATCCGTGGACAAATATGCGCATGGAACTGTTTTATGTTCCCGTGAAATAACAAGTTGGCGGTGCGAAGGAGATTGCAAGGCCACTTGTTACCTTGCACATAGCAGAAGGTGAACGGTAGGCTGAGGTAGCGTAAAATACAGTATACCAGTGCTACTCGGTCATACAGATACAAGATACATCCAGCAAAAATTGAGCAAAAATATCAATAGACAAGCTTAGAGCCCCATTAAATACCAATAGATGTGCGCGCGAAAGCAAGATCAAAGGCAAAATCGAAAAGAGTACATAATAATACATTTTACTTTGAGATCATGGCGGCTCTTCTGGAAGTAAGTGTCGGAGTTCTTCCAGATCGAATTTGAGCTGATCGAGAGCCAACTGCTTCGTGGCTAGTTGAGCCCTGGCTACCTCCAATCCCTCTTCAAGTCGCCTGAGTTTTACAGGATGGGGGCTGGAAGGGCGTGGTAAGGGACGAGAGGATGAGATGATAGGGGACGAATTTCTTTTAGGTGAGAAAGGGAGCGGAATCAAGAGCGGGTCCATAGGAAAAGATGTTACGCCAGGATCGTTCCATGATAGAATAGCGGTGGGCTGTAGAGGTGTCGCCAGCTCCATGTTTTGTTCGACGTCTATACCATCATCTAGATGGTGAGCGTCGTGTGCGTGATAAAGGTCCTAATAATTCGGTGAGCTGCAGCGTCTCTCTTACGCAGACGATGGTACCTACCAGTGACTGCTGATGCAATGACAGCCTGAGAGCGTCAATTTCCTTTAGCAACTCATCTTCGCGGGACTTGGCAGAACTTCGACTATGCTGAAGTTCTTGTTCCAGATGCGAGACCTGAGAGGCCAGCCTACAGCACGGTAAGGATGAGATTACATGCGATACGATGATGCTAAGGACCTTACCTCACGCATTCCTCCTCGATAACCAGGATTTGTGGGAAATCGGGAGGTTCCCCTCCATCAGACACCTAAAAATTATTCAGTGATATGACGCAATGATTGACCCATGTCACGAACTCTGCGTTTCCTTACGGCCACCTCAACCAGTGCCTTCCTCTCCGCTTTAAAGGCATCAAGTTGGGAAGCGTATAAGTTAATCTGATCATCCAGCTGCGCAATAGAGTGTTGTGGTGCAGAATCAGTGGAAGCTGTGGGACTATCGTGAGATGATGGTCGTGTGACTACATGTGAGTCAGCTGGCAGGGCGGATACTGTATACGATGTTGACGTAAAATGGGTTTCGGTATCAGTTATTGGAGGTTTCCTTGGGACTGGTTGGTGCGGGTGATCGAGAGAAGCAATTCTCGGCGACGAGGGGGCAACAACGGGGGTTGCATCTGCTGAAATGCATGCAGGTGAAGCCGCCGAGCCCCGCGCGTGCTCAAGCTACAGCAAGCACGTAATCAATAAGACTATTTGAACGGTAAAAAAAGGCAACCCTCACTTTTCGTGCTAAACTCCGTATTTCAATTTCAAGAGATTTATTTCTAGTGTTGCTGTCCGCTAGTACACGGAGACAGTCTTCATCGCTCATCGGTTTTGGAGGCGGTATTTCGCTTTCGGGGGTTTGACGAGCTTGGCGCGAACGGTCCAACGGTGACTTATCACGGTGTCGAATGGATGCTTCTAGTACGACCTCGCGTGCGGCAACTTTAGCCTCCAGTTCAGAGATACGGAGGTTGGCTTCTTCCACAACCTTGCGATGGGCTTTGCGCTCGTGGTCAAGCTCGGTGCGCAGCCTAGCTATGACAGAAACGCCGTACTCCAAGACATCCTCAGAATTCCTGCAGCTTGTATCACTGGGTTTAAAATGGTTCTCAGGGAGTTGTTCTGGGGGGCGTTATTTTTCGGCATTTAGTCTCGACGTCTGCGAAGCTAGAATGAATGGACAGACGTAGATGTTTTGTTATATCCATACGACTGCAAGGCCACATATTCCAGTCACTGGACATCTGGACTAAGAAATGTAACAATACATGAGTGGTAGATATGTATTCGTTTGCAGATTGCTATGCACCTTTCTGGATCAAGTCCTCAACGACATCCTTGAGATCATCTCTCTCAACTTCGAGCACCTTCGCAAAGGTTCTCCAACGTTCAATTTCACGGGACAAGTTTAGCCTCTCGCGTTCCTTCGCCGCCAAGTCGATTATATGTTGAGCCTTTAGAGAATCAACAGTATCAATAGTTTTGAGAAGGCGAGCCTGCGTCTCTGATGTTCGAGCAATATATGCATCTATCCGGGCCTCCAGGGAGGTAATCTACATTAATATTAATGTATCTATCAATAATATTTCCCTGCCTGACTGTGCTATAATCACTGACCTGTTCATCCCTTTTCCGGAGAGCATCTTTTAAGTCATCTCGCTGATCCTTGTGACCCATATGTACCTGGATATATTATACAACAATCTATACATCCAGCCTGTCTGAGTCGTCGATTCAAATTTTAATACCGCATGTAATGCTTCAAAGTTCGGGAAGAGCGCAGGCGTGAGAAAGAATTCTTGAGTTTCCTTTTACTTATGTGGAGTTAGCGTCCGACTATCAACGTTTCAACTCTCTCTTTTCACGCAGGCAGCTTAGACTTGTGACCAGTCTAGCAGGCAATTCACCGATCACACAATATCTATGCGTGTCTACGTTTTGTCAGACGGGATTTGCTATTCCGAGTCAGGGAGGCCTGTAATCATGAGTCTACATGTCGATCAAGAAATCCGCAGAGCGAGGCATATGAACTTGATCGAGCACGAATCCACCTGTCTGACTCTACGGATACTCCTGATTTGTCGTGCCATACTTATAGGATCTAGACTATCCATACATCATGATAAAATCCTGAATTGGTCCAATACCCAGCCAGTCCACTGCGACCAGTGTTCCGATTGTATGCACCCACGTCACTCAACAATGGAAACCTTTGTAGATCGGAAGACTCAGCAATGGCGCCACAGTTTCATCTGGTATATATTCAGCTTACCTGCTCATGGCAAACTATCAGAGCTTTACATCCTCTAAATATCGGACTCGCTGTTTTTGAGTGCATCATAGACTTGTATTAGTGCGTACTCTTTGCCTTTAGGACTGGTGCCATCTTGACCTTTGATATTCGTAGCGTTGCCGTCATGTGTTACTTTGTAGTCCCTATTCGCACTTGCTTCAAGTGCCACCAAAACGAACCGCTTTTCGACGAAAACGAGTTGTCACATGCGAATGAAAAGAATAAGGTACCGTAGTAATCATCCATGCTTGAAAGAGCTTCAAAGTCATTCGGCTCATCGCGTTATTCCTAACAGCGAAAGTCAACATACATAGAACCTCCCCAAGACTGCTATTCGCGCTGGTGTATATTCAGTAGCGAACACTCTAACACTTGCAGCTCCTGCCGGATCACTTGTAAACAAACGTCAGTGGCAGTCTTTCCTGTTATCTGTAGAGAGGCTGACGCGTTTCATATTCCGCAGACACGGCAAAACACGTGAAATTCAGGGTGGCTCACCTTCATACGTTTGCAATATTTGCGCCTCAAGTGCTCAGCGGCATTGCCAATGCCACTCGCCATATGACGTAGGAAATGGTGTGCTTCGTCGAGGGGGAACTGGTTGGTTTTCTGGGTTAACAAGATCTTGCGCAAAATAATGTCTGGCAAATGGCATCTCTGTATCATTGGCACTTTTTACGAAATACCAAATTCATTTGCTTCTTCTGAATATGTCGGACATCCACAATTAACAATTTGAGGTCATGATCCTCAAATAGCCCTATTGTACTACCCTAGTGCATTAACATTGCACAAGCCCCATCTTGAATAGTACTGTTGATGTGTTACATGCATTAGGAAAATGTGAAATCCCTGTAGGCAGCCGTTTCGGGATAACCGCTGATGGAATTACAAGGACTGAAAGAACCATGTTTGACAAGGACTGACATGTCCGTGTTTTACCAGGATCACCGAATCGGGAAACAATGGGAGTTTCCATTTCAATACCTTCTTTATACCCTCTCATACTTCTCATTAAATGCTCATTTCCCACTTGACACTCGAAACACTGACACTGTGCTCACCGGTCATGACAAGCAGGTTTTGCCTCTGACACTCTCTTGCACATGTCTCCCTTGGATAGTATCCACCCCTCATCTTGTCTTCATTGATAATCTCCTGCTTTAGGCTGCCTGCAGCATCTTGTCCTTGTCAACAATCTCCTGCCTCCAGCAGCTCGTCTTCTTCTGCCTCCTGAATCTGGCCCACTTCTTGTCCTTGAGTCAGACCTTGGCATACTCTCCCACCTTGCACACCCACCTTCACTTCAAGTTGGTGCAAGTAGTATGTGTATGTAGTACCTGCAGACTCGTTTATAACACTGCAATTCTGACCTTAATGTAGCCCCCAAATGCAGGAAAGGATGTCTTGATAGCTCTAGTCAACCACCTCCCTTGAAGGGGCACAAGTGCCCTTTCTGCAAGGTATCTCAAGCTCAACTCATACACCTACCAGATGAGAGCACCAGGCTGTCCAGGTATATTTTTTGTGGCTTTCTTTTTGATAATCATTGACTTTGCTTGGTAGAAGACTCAGTCCCATGTAAGTAGCCCCCCTGGGGTGTTGGAGTCTGAGTCCAAATTGTCTGAGTCGACAAACACTGACGGAAGCACGGGGACAGAGGAATAGAGGCATGAGTGCAAGGAGGGAACAGAAGGGAGCGGAAGACTGTTGACATCGGCCCCAACATTATTTTCTTCTTATTCATGTGATATTCATTGAACAGACTCACCTTAAAAGCCATAGGATAGGCACCTGTACATCTCAGTTTTATTCCAGAGACTGAGATGTAAGCATACTTCGTCACCTGTACCTACAGAGACTAATGCACACATAGCGTACCTGTTTGTTCTAGGTAGACAAGTTGTCAATATGAGTTTTATTCCAGAGACTGAGATCATACCTGTTTGTTCTAGCCCTCGCTCTACCTCTGATTCCCAGAGGTTATGAGCCCTGCCATGACCATCAATACTATGCTCCCTGGTACTATGTCCATGCTGTTCAATGTCCCAAAACTTGCCGAAGACGGCTTGAATTGGATCACCTATAAGGAATGAACACTGACAGTGATAAGTGCCTGAGGTCTGATGCGATATGTGGATGGTCGTGCAGTCGAGCCATTACCTTATGCCATTAGCACACTGACAGGACTACCGGAGAAGCTGGATGGCTCGAACCCTACCGAGAAGGAGATCGAGGAGCATGATAAGAAACTCAATGAGTACGACCAGAAGAACTCACTGGTAAAACAGCAAGTGTTCAGTACAATAACTGACAGGCTGTTACTGCACATGCAGAAACTCGAGTCTGCCTCTGAGGTCTGGGCAGAGATCTGCCAGATCCATGAGGACAAGACTGAGCTCGTGCAGATAGATCTGCATTGATGGCTACATGAGACGAGATGCAACAAGGGAGGAGATGTAAAAGCTCACTTTTCTGAGATGCTGCAGCTCCGCAAGCTACTTGCTGGTATGGGTGCGGGGATTCTCGACACAGATTTCCATGCCATGATCCTTGGCTCCCTTCCAGAATCCTATCACCTCCTTCTATCATCTATTAATGCAGCTGCAAAGATCATGAAAACCCCCTTGTCCTCCTATGAACTCATTAACATCGTGATGGAAGAGTATGAGCACTGTCTACTTACCGAGAAACATCCTGGTAAGAAGGGAGCCGGCAACAGTGCACTTAGCGCTAGGGAGGCTAAAGGAAAAGGCAGGAGGTCAGCCATGTTGAGCAAGGCCAATATGGACATTACCTGCTACAACTGTGACCAAAAAGGACACTATAAGTCTGATTGCTGGAGACCTGGAGGTGGGAGAGAGGGTCAGGGACCTAATCAGCAATGAAAGAAGGGTGAGAAGGGACATACCAAGATGGCAAACTCAGCCGTTGAGGGTGCATTGCAGGAGCATTTTGCCTTTGCGACATCAGACTTGGCTACTATAGCCAAAGCCATCAAGGTCCCTGCCGAGAAGCATGGTGCCATCGTCGACTCAGGCACTACCTCCCATTTCTGCCCAGATAAGGCGAAATTCACCAACTACATTGATATATCCCCCCAGGATGTCCATACAGCCGATGGATCAAGTCTAAGTGCTGTTGGGCACGGAGACGTTGAGCTGGAACTACCTCTCGGTGACAAACGCACCAAGGTCACCCTTAAAGACACCCTCTATGCCCCTACCATGGCATTCACCCTCATCTCCACCAATTGCATCACTGAGCCAGGCATGGCGGTCCTGTTCGAGGGACGTATGTGCACCATCCTCTCCCGAGGGCCTAACTGCACTCCAATTGCCGAGATCCCGAAGGTAGAAGGCCTGTATAGCCTAGTTGGCGCAGGAAGACGTCAGCACCATGCAAACGTTGCAAACACTAAGCTCACCGTGTGTGAACTCCACCGCGTTCTCAGTCATGTCTCTCAGACGGTTGTCCTGGAGGCCGTTAAGAAGGGTCTCATTGAGGGAGTAGAGTCAGACTCCAGCTCCCAACCTGAATTTTGCGACGCCTGTGTCAAGGCAAAGGCTACCCGTGCACCATTTCCCACTGAGTCGGAGACGAGAGCATTGCACTATAGCAAACTCATACACACAGACCTTTGGGGACCCACACGCACTATGAGCTTAGGTGGCTGTGATTATTACATTAGCTTCACCAATGACTATAGTCAAGAGACCAAGCTTGAGTTTCTCAAACTCAAAAGTGAAGCACTCACCGCATTTAAACAGTATGAGAGCTGGTTGGGGCGTCAGAAACCCAGGGTCCACTTGACGAAGGTGCGCTCTGATCGAGGCGGCGAGTACCTCAGCCGCGAGTTCGACAAGTACCTGAAGGATCAAGGTATTGAATGTTAGCTCACTGTGCATGACTTGCCACAGCAAAATGGTGTTGCAGAACGACTCAATTGTACCTTGGTTGCCCATGCCCGTGCCATGCTCATCGCAAAAGACCTCCCCAAAATGCTCTGGGCAGAAGCTGTCAACTATGCTACATGGCTTAAGAATAGAATGCCATCTAGAGCAATACCTGGTCACACACCTTATGAGTTGGTCCATGGGAGCAAGCCCAACTTATCCCAGGCACATGAGTTTGGTGCACCAGTGCTGGTCCATGTCCTGGAAGGGGGGAAACTTGAGCCTCATGCTGAGGAAGCTGTCTTTGTGGGGGTGGATGTTGAGAGCAAGGGATATAGGGTGTTCTGGCCTTTGAAGTGTCGCGTTTTGGTCGAGCAAAATGTGACATTTGTGCCCCCCACAGTGGTTGTCTTGGATGGTGTCCAAGCCGAGGGGGAGTACACTGATGAACAAAACATTAGCGCCCAGGAACCATTGCAGAACAACTCACCTGCACCTCCCCAGACTACCCAGACTCCATCAACTCCACCAACGCAATCCCAGCCTCTACCATCTCCACCTGCCCCAAGGCCCACTAGAGTGAGGCCACCACCAGGCTACTATGCGACCCTCCATGAGGGGGAGACAGCATCTATGGCGTTAGATTCCCTAAACGAAGCATCAGCATTAGATCTCTTGGACGAGGAGGCTCACATTCACCTCACGTTAGCAGCCGCAGAACCCGAACCCACTTTGCAGCAGGCATTGAACGGCCCAGACAGCGTAGAGTGGGAAGAAGCCTTAAACTACGAGATTAGTCAACTCAAGAAGCTAGGTACCTGGGAAATCGTTGACTTACCTTGCGGCGCAAACTTAATCCCATGCCACTATGTCTTGGCAACCAAATGTGGACCAGACGGAGAGAAGTTGAAGCTTCGTGCACGCCTCATCGCGAATGGACAGCGGCAGAAGTTCGGAGTCGATTATTTCGACACCTTCGCAGTGACCGCCAATATGAGCACCATCCGCACAGTACTGGCCATGGCTGCTCAGCAAGACTGGGAAATCCATCAAATAGACATCAAAAGTGCTTACCTGTATGCCAGCATTAAGGAAGAGATCTATATGCAAGCGCCTCCTGGGTACCTGGGTGAGGATCAGTGAGGAAAGGTGCTGAAGCTGAAGAGAAGCCTACCTGGTTTGAAGCAGGCAGGGTATGAGTGGGTGGAGGAGTTGGCAGGCGTGTTTGCGAAGCTGGGCTTCAGTAGGTCAAGGGTGGACCAGGCAGTATATTTCAGACGTACCTCAACTGAACAGATGGTCATCACGGTCTCCGTCAATGACATGGCAGTCACAGCGAACCATGTATCCCTCATCCAACAATTCAAGGACCAGCTTCAGGAGTTCTTCAAGATATTGGATCTGGGCGAGCTAAAATGGCTGTTAGGGTTAAAGGTAACATGGGATAGAGTCACATGTACCTTAATGTTATCACAAAAAGCTTACGTGGGCACCATCATTGAACAATTCCGTCTTGAGGACACAAAGGCAGTACAGACCCCTATGGAACCAGGCATCATCCTATCTGTTGACCAGTCTCCCGCTACTCATGCCAAACTCGATGCAATGAAAGAGGTACCATACCAGCATGCAATTGGATCCCTGATGTATGCTGCCACCAGTACCCAACCTGACCTCACATTTCCTGTTGCAATCCTGTCCCAGTTCATGCACAACCCTGGTAGACCTCATTGGGAAGCCACCAAACGTGTCCTGTGATACCTAAAAGGTACAGTTGACTATGAGCTGACCCCAGGATCCACTGATGGTGGTCTTGAGGCCTACATTGATGCTGATTGGGCGTCTCAGCCCCACCGACACTCGATGTCGGGGTATGTTGTGCTGTTAAACAGAGGTCCTATAGCGTGGAGTGCGCGTAAGCAACCTCTGATTGCGCTGTCCACAGCCGAGGCAGAGTGTATAGCACTCACCAGCATTATATGTGAGCTACTCTACCTCCAGCTCCTCATCGCCAAGTTGTACGAGCCACTCCCACTTCCTATCCCCATCCTGTGCAACAATCAAGCAGCCATCACATTAGCATCCAACAGAAAATTCCAGTCACGGACCAAGCACATAGACCTTTGATACCATTTCGTTTGGTTTCACGTGAGAGATGGCATCTTCAAAATCCTCTACTGCCCCACAGATGACAATCTCGCCGACGCCTTCACTAAGGCACTGCCTCGCCCCCGCTTGCAGACATTGAGGAGCCGAATGGCCCTAGCTTGCGCTCGAGGGGGAGTGTTGGTGTCCGAGTCTGAAATGTCCGAGTCGAAGAACACCAACAGAAGCATGGAGACGTAGAAATAGAGGCACGAGCGCAAGGAGGGAATGGAAGGGAGCGGAAGACTGTTGACATTGGCCCCGACATTATTTTCTTCTTATTCATGTGATATTAGTTGAACAGACTCACCTTAAAAGCCATAGTGCAGGCACCTGTACATCTCAGTTCTATTCCAGAGACTGAGATGTAAGCATACTTCATCATCCGTACCTACAGAGACTAATACACGAATAGCATACCTGTTTGTTCTAGGTAGACGAGTTATCAATTGAGTTCTATTCCAGAGACTGAGATCATACCTGTTTGTTCTAGCGTTCGCGCCACCCCTACTCTCACTATTCACCAGAGGGGGACCTATTGTGGTGTAGTGGTGAAGCTGCAGTGAGGTGGGGAGGGTGTAGGAATAATTGATATTGTGGAGATTCCCAAAATGGGCGATGTTTTTGGTGTTGTGGGGTAATTCCCACACTGTGTGGCTGGAAAATGCGAAAATATCATGTGTGGGAATATGGTGGGAAGGTCTGAATAGGATGTATGTTGTTTCTGACAGTGGAGGATCCCTGATACATCTGAGACACTAGCTTAGAGCACTGGTGAATTACAGTATTATTGTATCCTATTTTTCATGGTAGTCACAGTACTTTGGATGTATCATTATGACCATATGGACTGAGTGGGGAGCTTATAAATGATGAATAGGGGCTGAGCAAGACATTCGTACTATGCTAGTTTGTGAGTCAGGTGCTCGAATTCAATTGTTATTAGGTTCTTTTTCGCACTGTATAGCTGCTGGTAGTAACTGCATGCTCCAAGGTTCTATATAGCTGCTGGTAGCTGCCTGTAGTAGCACTCCAACGAACTACAGTAGTACCTGGTAGCTACTGGTAGCTACTACGGGATTCTACACTGACTACATAGAGGGCACTTGACGACGGGGCTACTCGCGCTACCCTGACTATATAGTACTATGTAGTCACCTGGTTTTTTCCTGATGGAGGAGGTTGATATCATCATTGGTATGCATATATGCGCATTTCTTGCCCATGGATATGTTCATCGTGTTCGTAGATTATGCAGACATCGACTCGACCACAGCTGGCCTAGTCTTTTGAGTTCCTGGGGGTACCAGATCAAAGACTTCGAGGTGGGTATATCTTCCATCATCTGACAATGCTCATGTCGTTCTGTTGCAGGCCAATCACCATCAATGTTTGTGGTCTCGGGGGTTCTACATACCCCGCTGATGTACAATTGTCCAGGACGTTAGTTGATATCACTGGTGATCTCACTTGTGTTGTTGAACATGTGGGATTGAGTCTGCCACTTGTCTCGGGTGCATTTTGTAGAGAATCTGGTCCGACTCATCTTCTGGTATCTTCATATCCATGACTGGGGTATGAAGTCTGTTTTGAGGCTGCCCGGCGACGACCTGATATCTCATATGCCTTGGTTGGCGTGACCATCCCATATGTCTGATTGAGCAAAACAAAACCAAGGCAGCGGCTGTGTAGAGTCTGCTGGGGGTGAACTGGAAGACCCCGTTAGAAGACAACGCCATCAGGAAATCATCAAGTGCCTTTTTGTACCTTAGGTTACTTGAAGTTACTTAAAAATATCTTTAAGGCGGCTAAGGGGAATAAGTCACTATTGATATCCTTTATTCAAT
>MU179301.1:735365-854713 GCA_016767475.1 Suillus weaverae
ATCCATCAAATAGACATCAAAAGTGCTTACCTGTATGCCAGCATTAAGGAAGAGATCTATATGCAAGCGCCTCCTGGGTACCTGGGTGAGGATCAGTGTGGAAAGGTGCTGAAGCTAAAGAGAAGCCTACCTGGTTTGAAGCAGGCAGGGTACGAGTGGTCGGAGGAGTTAGCGGGCGTGTTCGCGAAGCTGGGCTTCAGTAGGTCAAGGGTGGACCAGGCGGTATATTTCAGACGTACCTCAACTGAACAGATGGTCATCACGGTCTCCGTCAATGACATGGCAGTCACAGCGAACCATGTATCCCTCATCCAACAATTCAAGGACCAGCTTCAGCAGTTCTTCGAGACATCGGATCTGGGCGAGCTGAAATGGCTGTTAGGGTTAAAGGTAACACGTGATAGAGTCGCACGTACCTTAACGTTGTCACAGAAAGCTTACGTGGGCACCATTGTCGAACAATTCCATCTTGAGGACGCAAAGGCAGTGCAGACCCCTATGGAACCAGGTGTCATCCTATCCATTGATCAGTCTCCCGCCACTCATGCCGAACTCAATGCGATGAAAGAGGTACCATACCAGCATGCAATTGGATCCCTGATGTATGCTGCCACCAGTACCCAACCTGACCTCACATTTCCTGTTGCAATCCTGTCCCAGTTCATGCACAACCCTGGTAGACCTCATTGGGAAGCCACCAAACGTGTCCTGTGATACCTAAAAGGTACAGTTGACTATGAGCTGACCCCAGGATCCACTGATGGTGGTCTTGAGGCCTACGTTGATGCTGATTGGGCATCCCAGCCCCACCAACACTCACCTGATCCTGTGGTAATAATGCATTGTCATTGTAATTACAAGATACAGGTTGTGCATTAACAATTGTAAGCTAATAATAGCTAATGATGCATTACTTAGTATAATTATTAAACTTGGTTTGGAGGGTTTAGAGGGTAGATTTTAGATGTTAGAGGGTTGGAAGTTAGAGGTTAGATATTAGGGGGTTAAAGGTTAGTGGTTAGTAGTTAGCTAGGCTTAGCTAGGATTATATTCTGCCTTGGTGTGTTGGTAGACAATTAGACTTTAATTTAAATTTAAAATTAAAGTCTGGTAGTTACAATTGTCAATGCACTACATCAGTCTTGTAACTAGCATTCATTTAATGCATTAAAATGACACTATGGGCTGTGACACTTGATGTCAGGGTATGTTGTGCTGTTAAATGGAGGTCCTATAGCGTGGAGTGCATGTAAGCAACCTCTGATTGTGCTGTCCACAGCCAAGGCAGAATACATATCACTCACCAGCGTCATACGTGAGCTACTCTATCTCTGGCTCCTCATCGCTGAGTTGTATGAGCCACTCCCACTTCCTATCCCCATCCTGTGTGACAATTAAGCAGCCAAATGGCCCCAGCTTGCACTCGAGGGGAAGTGTTGGAGTCCGAGTCTGAATTGTCCGAGTCGATGAACACCAATGGAAGCACGGGGACAGAGGAATAGAGGCATGAGCACAAGGAGGGAATGGAAGGGAGCGGAAGACTGTTGACATCGGCCTCGACATCATTTTCTTCTTATTCATGTGATATTCATTAAACAGACTCACCTTAAAAGCCATAGGATAGGCACCTGTACATCTCAGTTTTATTCCAGAGACTGAGATGTAAGCATACTTCATCACCTGTACCTACAGAGACTAATGCACACATAGCGTACCTGTTTGTTCTAGGTAGACAAGTTGTCAATATGAGTTTTATTCCGGAGACTGAGATCATACCTGTTTGTTCTAGCCCTCACTCTACCTCTGATTCCCAGATGGGGATCCAACACATGTGATATCACCTGTAGATACAGAGATTGTTGCTGTCCCTGGGCCATTGCTCACGGTAAGTGATGGTGATGTTATGTGATGTTGAATGGATCAACTCATATGCTTTTTAGTTGCCCATCTTTGATGTTATTGATCTAGTGGCTAGTTCATCTATGACACCTCTGATGATAGGATAGAACCTGCCAACTGTGAGTTGAATGATGGTGAAATTAATTTTACTGATTTTCTTCATTTTCTTGATGGCTACTCTGCTGAGACATGGGAGCAGGATAAAATTTCAGGATCTTCTGGCTGGTATTCATTCAAAGGTTTGTCTTGCTATGTCTGTTTCTTGATCTGTTTCTCATGTGTACTATGCACAAAGACCTCCTGAGTATTGATGCTGGGTCAAACTTGATGCAGGGTGTGACAGATAGGTATCTCAGTAGTAATGAAGTTGAGCTTGATGTGCTTGAAGGTGCTGGCATAACTCTGGAGTTGAACACTGGAGATATGAATGCTTGCATAACCACTGAGTCGAGCAGCAAGGATACCAATGTACATGGTACTGACATCACTCCAGAGCCAAGTGCTGGTGATGTTGATTATGATGTCTTGATCCATGCTAGTTGCCATGCAGATGAGCCAGATCAGATTGTTGATGGTCAATATCGCTCCTCTGACTTCACACTTATTGATAATGTTGCAGGGGATGTTGCTCCTCCTCTGAAGTATCAGAATAACACTGTGGAAGGCACGGAGGTGCAAACTGAAGGCAAGCAGCTGAATAAGAAACAGTGTTGCTCCAGTAACATATTCTTTTGTGCTGACCACTGAATGGTGCTGACTCTGATTATTTGCCAGTGTTATATATCACAAATGATCATAATCAAATCAAAGCTCACAGCAAATGAGCAAGTAGACTTGTGCATGTGGTATGTTTGGAAAGCTATGTCTTTCATTCAATGTTGGTAATCATTCCTACCAGGTTGAGGATCTGGACAAAGCATGAAGACCATTCATTTTCCTATACATTGCAAGGTATGAGTCCTTTTATTTCTTCATGTCTACTTAGTATTGTCATTCTATAGACCAGAATTCATCATATCAAAGAACAGAAAATCTGTGATCCACATATCTCCTGCCTTACAGGCAGCTTTTGATGTGAAGGGAGATCACCATCCCATCATGGACATTTATGAGATAGCAGTGGCATATGTTCATAAACAAATACTGAGCAACAAGGACATCATTGCTATCAATGTGGAGGTTTATCAGACACAGGCTGAGAAGCACCAAGTCGTGGACAAGCTCCAAAATCTTCAGGAGGCTCATAGTCATGAGCTTTTGGCTGAGAAGCAATATTGTCAGGCAGTTGAAGCTCAGCTTACATCACTTACCCAGCAACTTGAAAATGCATATAATATTTAAGAATTTAATGAGATGATGACAATGGGCATCCACATATACATTACTTACATCTGTTCACAACTTCTATGATCACTTAATTGGCTACTAATGTACATACATTTATGACTGGCTAATCACAACAAATAATAAATCTACTTAGCATGCATGGTATGTATCCTATTGATGGTGGTCCAATTCCAGATATCAAGAAAAACTTTGGTGTACTGTACTGCATGATCATGAATCATGAAACTGATACTTTTGCATATTTTCTTGATACCTTTGTTCCTGCATTTGGCTGCACTAGTGTTTACAGCATGAATACAATCATCAAATTGCATAGCATTGCTTGCAAAGCATGTTTTACCACAATAAGTGTGATTATGAGCATGCATTTCATCAATAAGGAACTGTGTGTGCTGGAAATAGTGGGCTTCATAAATGAAGCTGTATGGTGCAAGTTGACAAGCAAAGTCATAAATAATGACTTTTGGTGCAATTGGAAATTGGATATAGATTGTAGAAAAGACATCATTTTGGCCTTCTACAACTGGGATAGAGTGAAAGCCAAGACAGACAGAATGTGTGCACCAAAGTATGAGGATGCCGCCAGTGAGGTTATTTTTGGAGTAGGTTTTGTAAAACTTGTTGCAGTCACCCATTTCTTCTGTGTCCCAGTCAAGTCCTTGGTTGTCATACCAAAGTTTTGAGTATATACATCATTTCCATATTTCTGGTAAGCCATAGCATGTCCCTGTTTTCTCCCATGGCTCAGATGTGAGCTAAAGCATGGGACTACTAGGTTCATGTTGTGTTAAATGGGTGTAAACATCGTCCACATACACTGCAAGCCAACCTGCAACATTTCAGATGTCATTTGGGATGGGACATTGTCCATTCATGTGCGCATTGATGACAGCTCCAAATGTTAGACATATACTCTGTAACCAGTTTGGTGTGTTCCCTTGTTCTCTCGGTTGCTGCAATGGTTCAATTGCTGCCACTGGTATTAGCTGAAAAATGATATTAGGTGCAGCAATTTGTTAAATGAGATCTCAATAAGTCCAATAATATGGGCTGTTTGTGCCATTTGAACAATAGAGGTGGATGAAAATGACAATTCTGGGGATTGCATGTCAATCTTTGACATGTCCAGCAGGATATTGGGGATATGTGTGACTGTAGCATCTAAAATTTTGTTCACTATGGTATAAACGTCCCCCTGAGGGATAGCCGGAAGGCATTGAGCATGATGTGACAATATGGAGTTCATATGCTCACTCCTCTCATCAACAGAAGTCAGTGGTGAGATGAACTTCCTCAATTTGGATATGCAAGTTCCCAAACTGACTCTGTCCACAATTACAATGTTGGAGGATGAACCACATGTAGGGCATTGCATACTATTGTCAAGACACTGTTGTTAGGTGAAGGCAAACCAGACTCGAACAAAGGTGTCATCTGAACAAAAGCTATTTTCATCTCCAGGATCTTGATAGGAACATCACACAGTCAAACAAAATGCAGTGAATGGCATCTCTGATGCAGTATATGAATTTGTGTATGCATTCAATAGCTTGTGCAAAAATAACATTGTGTTGTTCCAGTTGAATATACCATGGTCTCTGAGATCAGGGCCAATGTGACAACAAGAATGGCAACAGACTGGACAAGGGAGCAATTCAATTGTCACCATTCATCAAGCAGTAAGCCCATATAACACAGCTGTCTTCAATACTTAAGGACCAGAATGGCCTTGAAGGACTGCTTGTGTCATTGATAACCAATGCCAATGGCCATCTTGCTGCAATGTAATGACAACACATTTTCCAGACTCATAGTGACCCACAGCCAGCACACAGAAGAAAATGTACTTATCATTGAAGGGTGTTGACTGTAATAAAACTGCAGGAGGGGCAGGGAATGGAGCCATGAGTGGGAGGCAGCATAAGGTGTTAATGAAGGAGTATAGGGTGTCCTGATGGATACAGGCATGAGTAGCATTCCAGCATGGATATATACATGCAACCCCATACTTATCATCACTCCGAGGTAGGTAGACCACATGAAAGTAAGATTCTAGCTAAGAAGGTTTGGTCAGTACAAAAATTCTGCTATGCATTTGTTATCCTACCTGCAGAACTTCCTTATCACCATCTCAATCCTGCAATACCCACAAATCTACACTAATCCTAAAAACAGCATCTGCTGCTACTAAAGCATCCCAGTATAAGGTGCAGGTGTACAGATCACTGGCATGTAGTAACACAGAACTCCAAATGAGGTCATTGTCCAGTACATCAGATAACATTGTCTCTGGTAGTAGGCATGGCTGCTCAAATACATTTAGCTAGATATCACCTTCATCTGAAGGGAAAGTATCAGCAACTCTATGGGCTGATGGTCTGCTACACCAGCAGATCAAGTTGGCAAGATGAGAGTTTGCAGATGTTTATGCTTCTGACCAGTGCTCACAAGGTTATTGATAAGTGCATGACTGGAACTGCTTGGTCCACTGGCTATTGGAGGTAGCAGTATAGGGTTCAGAGTCTGAATGACGAGGTGACTTCTTTGAAGTGGTGGTGCAGTGCCTAACATGGAACAGTAAACATGATATGGATTTCAGATATATAAAAACATACCTCTAGAATAACCTTGAGATCCTGCAGGACTTGCCAATTCATGGGGCTTAATTTATGATGGACTATGCTGCATTGAGCAGGAAGATCAATCCAATGATATAGCCTAGGGAAGTGTTAGGCAATATGAAAAATTTAATGTTACCTATCATAGAATTCTTAAAAAGTTTAGCATGATGTATGTTGGTCCCAATAAGTAGGCTTGTCACATAGTAATTTAATGATTGGAAGGGCCATATGCTTATTCTTATCATTTATGAACCATTCCTCTGCATTGTCAGAAGTAATGACAGCTCAAAAATTATTATGGCACTGGCCTGATGTGCAAATTACACAGACAATGGTTCTGGCCTAATCAATCACTTTACTTTGCAGAGTCTCAATGTACTCTACCTTCTTGAAAGTGTAAGGGCCAGCTACAAATGTGTCAGCCAAATGTGAAAAGTCTACTGTAGAATATTCATCGAGGATGTGTTGGATGCATATATTCACTATGTGAGGAAGATATGGTTTCGGTAATCAACCATGTCAAATTTGATTCCATCATTCTGTAATAAATGTGAGAGTTCATCCATCGTGGTCCTGTTATTGCTAGCATTGTCCAAGGTAAAGTGTCTGATCAACACAAAGTTAGAGCATGTGATGAAGTACAAAGTGACACTGACATTATGATTCACTTCAGTGCAATCAATAAGCTTCAATATTACACCAAGTGCCTTCCCCATATGACTACTAGGGATATGATGAAAGGCAATTAGAGTAGCCTTCAAAACAAGTGTCAACTCTTGCTTTCTTTTGCAGTCAAATGCGCAGTCAAGGCAAGAAAGGGACAAAGTTTAGAATTGGACCAGATATTAGATGCGAACAAAATTTGTCCTTGGGGAGTCTGCAAAATATGAAAACTATATGTGATTGGTAGCCATACACTTACAGCAAGGTCAAGTTTGATGACTGTAAAGTATTCATTCCAAGCATTGATAATTAGTTGCCAGAACTTTGAATGATGGGGAATATCAGACTCCTTTAGGTCTTGCTGCAAGAGGCAGAGCAGCTGGTGGAACTCAAGACACTCAACAATGCTGATTGGCTAGAGATAGACATTAATAAGAGTACATAAATAGTAAACAGTACTCACTTGGTCATCAGCTATAGTAAACTTCACTATGTGTCTATGCATCTTCTCAATGAAAAAGTTTGGCAAGCTATGCTCTGAAACTGCTAACATTCTAATAGCAGGCCTCAAACTACCATTTCCACGACTGGAGGGAAGGCTGAGCATCTCAATTGTGCAAGTGGAATCTTTGAGTCACTCCCGCATCTTGGTGAAGGTCCAACCTTCATTAAGGCAGGCCCTTACAGAATGTATGCTGATTGGCCATTGCTGCTTCTTGGACTCCTAGAAATAGAGGTCAATATAAATCTTGTATATATGAGAGCAAAGAGGACTATTGCTTGTGGATGGACTGTAAATAGCAATGAGACAGGATATGTTGACTTTATTGAAATCCCTGGTAAAGGGGGTGAGAAAAAGCAGCAAAGACTCTCAGATGTTACTCACTCACAAGATACACAAATGTGCTCACCAGTGTCTGAGTCCTTCCTAAAGAAAAACTGGATATCAGAAGTAGTTCTCATGGCAAAAGGATTGGTAGGGAGAGTGCTAGTCACTGTCTGTAGTGGGCTCAGATTTACATTCACATCAGCTATGGCTTTAGGTTGATATCATCTTCACTGCTGCTGATGTTATCAGTATTAATATACTTGCCTTTATCTGGATGAGCAGCTACATTGTCACCCCTGTATCTCTGAGGAAGTTGTCATTATCTCCTAGGGTGGTGAAGGGCAGTGGCAATTGCAGCTGTTGTAGTAGTAGTTGCAGCAGGAATAGGTGTGGCCAGTCCAGAAGGAGTAGGAGTATGAGCAACAGGTATGGAAGGTGCAGGAGCAGTAGGTATGGGTGCAGCAGAAGCAACAGGTATGGAAGGGGTAGGAGCAACAGGTATGGAAGGTGCAGGAGCAACAAGTATGGGAGCAGCAGGAGTGCCCTCAACCTGGAGGATATTGTTGTTTTTGCAATGATGGACACAATGATTCATATTAGTAGTGCTGGAGGCTGGAGATCCAATGAGAGACTCAACTGTCTATATATACCTTTGTTCTGGGGAGACCCAGGAAATACCAATGTGCATGATGACATGTGGAATCATGGTGTATTAGGTGATGGTCTCTGTGTGGAGAATGCAAGTAGAAATATTAAGATGATATTAGGGTTGAGCCCTGCTGAGGAGTGGGAGAGACTGGCTGATTGAATTAAACACATAGTTGTGGTCAAGTTGTGGTTGCAATTCTTAAGGGAATGATTAAAGATAAAGTTCAAGTTCAATTGAGCATGTGCACACAGACCATGTATAATATATACATATGTAGATACCTATCTATGGAAGCCTGGACACTTGCGCTCAATTACTAAGCTAAAATACAGTTAGGACCATAGACACCACTGGTGCAAATCCGAAGGAAATTACTACCAAGATATGTAGTTTGAGTATAAGTGTCTTAAATTTAAAAATGATTGACTAAGAAATACAAGATATCTATTGATATAAGTCACCAGTCAGCATCTGGAATATCTGACATGTCATCTGGGTTACTGCCATCCAAGAACTCCCACATGACTAAACCTGCATGGTCCAGTCCGATGTTTTCATCAATGCTAAGAGTGATTTCAGGCTCATCATCATGAGTGAGGCCCTCTAACTGATTCAAATGTTTAATGCCTGGGTAAATGTATATAATAATTCACATCATGAAAAAGAAAACGATAACACACCAAGTCCAAGACCTCCACCCACTCCACCCATGTAGTAGGCACCATTACTTTCCTTGCAATACAGCAACTTGTCATGGTCCTCTAGAAGCGGTAGTGTACTGAGATCTTCCTCTATGTCATCAAATTGATCAATATGATGTGGTATCTCATCATGAACTTGCAGCATGCCAAGCAAGCACAGATAAACCTCCCAAACAGTGTGCCTTGTAACCAAGGGACATCCTAGTTCATTGTAGCAGTGCTGGACACGGTCACTGAAAGGCTGTGGAACCAGATCAAAGACAACATGAGATGGTTTGATGTAGATGTTGCACACATAGTCCAGTGCTTCACATTCACCTTGATCTATTAAAAAAAGTCCTATCATACCAGATAATGACAGCATGCAAGATAGTACTTACTTTGAAGTCAAATGCACCAAAATCCTCTTCCAACTGGTATATGAGGTTTGGCACGCCATGAGGCAGAACTTTGTTTCGATCTCATCTTTTAGTGGTGTCACTGAGTTGGTCCTGGTATGCGTCTAGTTCTTGCTGTAACCAAGGTATAAACACCCATCAAAACAGTATCCTAACGAGCCAGTATCACTGTGAGATGAATAATAATAAAAATGAATGTATAGCTGCAGAGTATTGTTAGTATCATACCAGCCTGAGAGGACACTATGATCCAAAAGTGCTTCAAATCCCGGTGTGAAACGGCATCTTAGTTGTGACCACATAATCTCAGGCATTACATTCTTCTTACTTCACATTCAGCAGTGCTGTAGGGTACCCTGTAGGGCAGGGTCATACCATTGGTGGAGCATGGTATGGGCATTAGCAATTCCAAATTTTTCAGATCCAGGATTGCTCTGAGTTACCATAGACATATCTGTAGGTAGATTGGATAGTGCCAGTAAATAAATGATTTTAAAAGACAAAAAATCCTTACGTCCAAGTGTCTCAACTGTGTCGAGGTAATAACCAAGTATGAGCTGCAGGTTTTGGTTTGAGTGCCAGACCCTAATCTACATGATCCAACCTGAAAACGGCTCAATGCCAGTATGGAGGCCAAGGCTATACTTGAGCCATTTGTCATGTTGATCGATTGCGAATAGGTTGTTCATGCCTGCAGTCCAGAAGCACCTCCTTCAGAGATGATTGGCCTTATGCTGCTGGATGAGTTCTGGTTCATGTATAGTAAAGTAAGATGTGATGATGCTCCTACACAATAAATGAGTCAAGGAATAAGTTAAAATTATTGTTTCAAACATTACATACCTTACTATGCTCATGCCCCACTCATGAAATAATAAATTTACTATTTCACGTGCTCCTGCATTTGGATATGTTTCATGCAGGTTGGCCATTGTATTATGGATACTGTTGACTGTATGACCCTGCTGTCATGTTCTTTGAAGGCCCATTGCATTGTGAATCTCGAGATATTTGGTGAGCCTCATACAATTCTTGTAAGAACATAAGTAGCATCAGAGAAAGGTAAAGGACACACCCTAGACCATAGCATGAGGTATCAAAATGTTTCTGTAAGTCCTTGACAATCTGTTTGTCAGTCCAACATGCCTTCCAGAGATGGAGAATGTGTGGTATAATTACATCTAAAGGTGCTGGATCAGAGACAGGTTAGCATTGAGTGCACTGCAATAACAGAAATAGAGGTAGTATGTGTGGGCTTGTTTTGGTTTGGCATCAGATTGGTCTGTTAAGCTAGAGGTAAGGGTGACTGATAGTGTATTGATTGTGCGGTTACATCTCAGATAAAGCACTGATACAAGGTGCATTGATTTAATGATTATGCAGACTGTTATAATGTTGTGCCCTGAGCTAGCTATTTGCATTTACAATCCTTCTGCAATCCTCTGTACTCCTCTGCACTCCTACTGTTTTCACCACACTAACTGCTGAATGGCATCCATGCAGCCATCCTAGGTGTCTCTACCAGATTCTTCAAGTGCTTCAAGTTACCCCTTTGAAGCTGAACTTCCATCTGCAATCCTGTGGGCCTACTCTGATTCACCCCTAAGGATTCCAGCCCCTGAGAAACACTTGATGGACAACCCATTGAATGTCTATGCACAACAAGAAGTAATGAATGTCTCTGACATCATATTCCAACAAACTACTCTTGGTAAGTTGTATTCAGTGGGAAGTCTATTTACTTGTAGCTGATATCTGTAGGCCATATCTCACTTCATGGCATCCAAACATATTTCCCTTATGGTGTCTTTCACTTCTATTTTGGTGGTGACTAGGAGGTTGTCTGTTGAAAGCTCATTGTCTGTACTGTATGAGATCATACTCCTTCACAGGCTGCTGTCCCTCATTGTATTTAAACCTTGCAGCTACTCTGTCAACTCCACCTCAGTACAACTCCACTGTCCACTCAATTCCATGGCCAAACACACAAACACTGAACTTGTCTCTCAGTTCACCAAGGATGCATATGCTACAGTGGACCAAATCTGTGAGCATCCATCTTGCAGTATTCAAATCAGGGCAGGCAAGCCTTGCTTGTAGATTGCTACTGTTAATCCTGGACAAGTAGGTCAGCATATCTGTGCTGCGAAAGGTGATGAGATGAGTTAGCCCAAAGGACAAACCATGAGAAGGATGCACCAATGGACCAGTGAGGACATGGAATGGATGGGTGGATGAGCACACTGCACACATGACACTGATCAAAATGTGATGGCACACAGATGCGTATGACTTGTCCTGTGGACTAGAGTTGATATGTGTTAGGGAAATGGGAGATACTGAGGGGAAGTGCCTGTATAGGCACAAGTCTCTACAGTGTACTTGTTGCCAATTGGGCACCACTGTATTTGGATCCTTATATATACAGCAGCACCCACGTAGTTCCATCTTTTTTCTCGTTTACTGCCATGTCAATCATATGCCTTTCCACATTACTGATTGTCTGTTAGTGTTGACCATTGACACAATGGTCTTCCACTTTTTTTAACATCGAAAAGGGCACAGAAAATTTCTGTTACGTCCTTCTGCCACCACTCTCATATTTTACCATTCTGTCACCTTAGCTGTTGGGTTTGACTCAGGTCAGCCCACCATTGAACTGATATCAAGCTGCCTTCCTGCCACTCTTGTATCATTGCTCCTACTACCATCATTACCTGCAGCTGCAGCAAAGTCATTGTGGTAACTGCTGATACCATAACAGTGATGACAGCCCCACCTTCATTGTCAGTATCACCGGACTTAACTTCTTGAAACATGTCACCTCCATTGTCACCAACACACACACATACATCCTCCTCACAGTCCTCAGAATTAGGCATTACTGCTACTGCAATGGCAACAACTATGAAGCTCACACACATAGACCAAGCATCTACGAGCAAACCGCCCTTCCTTACACCAGGATAACTCACCCCCAAGGTGCAAAGCACCTGGGAAATGGGATGCATACAATTCTTCTTACATAAGGAGACCAAAGATGAAGAGAAAGTGAGAAAGGTCGCATGGGGTATGCAAGATCCTATCATACAGGACTGGTATCTTAACGACCAAGAGCACATGGATAAACTTACCTTCAAAGAGTACCTTGCTGAAGTTTGCAGCTACTTCCTGCCTGCAGATTGGTCTGACACAGTTTGACAAAGGATGTTAGCATCATCATAGGGTCAGTATCCATTCAAAGAGTGGGCAGTCAAGATCCAGAGTCAGAATACCTTGCTTCGTGGAACAACCTCTCATCTTGATGATGTCAACCTGCTCTACCACCTTAAATTGCACATGAACTCGGATCTCACAGTGGACTATTATGCCGAGGAGATCATGGAGAAAGTGCTGCACAAATGGATCGAAAAAGTACACTTACTTGATGAAAAACAATTACGCTACCTTACCAGACAGAAAGAAGCCATTGACGCAGCCTTACATGCAGAATGTGCTCGTTCCAGAGCCAATAAGAAAACTGCTAGAAATGCACATTCAAATACCAAGGCTACCAATGGCCAATCAAAGGATAATGCATCTACAAAGACCTTCACCCGCCTCCCTGCTCTCACTGATGCTGAACATCAGCTCCTCCATGACAATGATGGTTGCTTCAAGTGTTGTGAACTGTTTGCTGGGCACACATCGAGCAACTGCCCCAAAGGTTTTCCTGATGGCACAACCTACAAAACCCTAACAGCAGCTGTGATTATAGCCAAGAAGTCAAAGAAAGATGGAGGTGTGGTCACATCAGTTGATGTCAAAGGAACAGACAATACCATAGCTGTGGTCATGCCATCAGCAGTCCTGGGGAATGGCACAGATTCTGGAGAGTCCGTGGCCCCACTGCAGACTCCTCTTCTTCGCTGGAACTGTCTTCTTGATGGACCTGTGGTCACTTCTCCTATCTCATGTCTGTGCTTATTGACCATGGCTCATCTTTAGTTCTGATTGGTGAAGACCTCATCAACAAGCTCAGTTTGCAGCGCTGAAAGCTCTCAAAACTATTACCTATCACCCTTGCATTGTCTCAAGACAAGGGCTCTTTTCTTCTCTCACATTATGTTAAACTTTCATGTACTTCTCTTGACCAGGCCTATATGTCACGAACTGTATGCACAATTATCGCACCAAACCTCTGTATGCCCTTGCTACTTGGTGGGCCTTTTCTCGAACACAATCGCATTGTTGTTGATCATAAGCTATGTACTTGCATCACAAAGGACACTAACTATGATCTTTTGAATGCAGCTATGGCCCCAGCAGTAACAACACCACAACACATCTCTCCTTTGGGTCCAAAATTGTTCTGGATGAAGCAAGATGTCATCAACAAGCTCAAATGTGTCCTTCCTGAACTAAAGACAATTGTCGACAATGAGTGCGAGCCAGTCAAGAATGTCAATGTTGCAGCCACAGTACAAACACAGATTGATAACCTCATACATATATCAAGATGAACTCAAGGCTTGCGATAAGCATCTCAAGTTCAAATTTAAGGATCGTTTCCCTGCAGATATACCCCACAATGACATGATGCCAAGTGACGTTTTGTTTTGTATTAATCTAAAAGATGCTAACAGAATAGTTCAATTGTGTTCATATGATTGTCTGAAGAAGTATCATGCCACTTGGAAAACCTTATTGGACTCACATCTCAATAGTGGCTGACTATGTCATTTAGACAGTGAGTGGTCCTCACCATTGTTCATTATACCCAAGCTGGATCCAACAGTACTTCTGCAATGGGTAAATGATTTTTGAAGGCTAAGCCTCAACACTGTACCTGATAATCATCTGCTACTGCGGATAGATGAGATCTTAAGAGATTGCTCTAAGGGAAGGTTTTTTGGAAAGCTGGATATGACTAACGCATTCTTCCAGACTCGTGTCCACCCCAATGATATGAAATATCTTGTGGTACATACACCTTTCAGTAAATTTGAGTGGACTGTTATGCCAATGGGCATGCAAAATGCACCAGCAGTACATCAACGTCGCATGATGATAGCCCTCCATCACTTGATTGGTAAAATTTGCCATGTATATCTCAATGACATCATTATCTGGTCCCAAACCCTTGAGGAACATGAGGAGAACATATGCAAGGTCCTGATGGCATTATGGGATGCACACCTGTACTGTTCAATTAAGAAGATGTCTTTATTCAACACTGTAATCAACTTCTTGGGCCACCATATCTCAGCAAGAGGTATCGACATTGATATGTCAAAGGTGGCGCAGATCTTAGATTGGCCACAGCCACAAAAGGCATCAGATGTGTGTGCCTTCCTGGGCATGGTGTGATACCTGTCAGACCATCTACCTGACATTGCTAAGTACACTTGTGTTCTCATAATGCTAACAACAAAGGCCACAGAATTGAAATTCCCTCCATGGACATCTGAACACACTGAAGCATTTGCTGCCATCAAGGAACTTGTTGTAAGTCCACAGTGTCTTACAACAATTGATCATGATAATCCAGGTGACAATAAAATTTTCCTCACCTGCAATGCTTTGGACTATGCCACCAGAGTGGTGTTATCCTGGGGTTTGACATGAGAAACTGCACATCCTGTTGCATTTGACTTAACACAACTGCATGGGCCGGAATTAAACTACCCAGTACATGAAAAGGAGCTTCTCACCATCATGAGAGCTTTAAAGAAATGGAGATCAGACTTGTTGGGTGTGCACATCGACGTCTACACTGACCATCACACTCTACAGAACTTTACAACCCAACATGATCTCTCTCATCAACAAGTGTGATGGGTGGAATATATGTCCCAATATGATCTGGAGATCCACTACCTTAAGGGTGAACTAAATACAGCAGCAGATGCTCTTTCCCATTGAATTGACACTGTTACCAATGCACAAGTGTGTGCAGCAATACTTACACTTCAGGTGGATATGGACATGCGGGATCACATCATTGCAGGGTATGAACTTGATCCCTGGTGTCAAAAGTTGAATGGTCTTCTAGGTTCCTTACCAGGCCTTTTGTGCGACAAAAATGGCCTGTACTATATCGCAGACCATCTCATTGTTCCACGGGTAGACAACCTCTGTGAACAGCTCTTCCACGCCACACATGATGCAGCTGGCCATTTCGGAGCGGACAAATCTTACATGCTATTGCAGGCCTCTTACTACTGGCTGAACATGCATAAAGACCTCATTGACTCATACATACCATTGTGCATGGACTACATGAGGAACAAATCAAAGACTATGGCTACAGCAGGCCCACTTCATCCCCTGCCAATACCAGATGCTTGTGGAGATTCAGTTGCCGTAGATTTCATTGGTCCTCTTCCAGAAGATGGAGGGTACAACATGCTTATTTCAATGATGGACCACTTGAACTCAGACGTGTGTCTTGTACCATGCAAAGACAACATCACCATGGAACACTTTGCAACTCTATTCTTTGACCAATGGTACTGTGAGAATGGCCTCCCATGAGAAATAGTCTCGGATTGTGATAAGATCTTCATGTCAAAATTCTGGTGTGCATTACATAAACTGACTGACATTAGGTTAAAGATGTCATCAGCCTACCATCCAGAAACAGACGGGGCGAGCAAATGAACTAACAAAACCATGAATCAATTGCTACGTTACTATGTGGACCGCAACCATAAGGGCTGGGTCTGTGCCCTCCCTCATGTATGTTTTCATATAATGAATACAGTAAACACGAGTACTGGCTTCTCTCCATTTCAGCTGCACCTGGGCTGCTCACCAAGGATGCTGCCCCCTCTTGTCAACACCACTAATGTTGAATGCAAGCCTGAAATACAACAAGCCCATCACATACTCATGTGACTCAAGCAAGACATCATGGCAGCGCAAGATAGCTTGCTTGCAGTGAAAGTGGCACAAGCTACAAGCACAAACATGCATCGTTTGCCTGCAATAATTCTGCAAGTCAGTGACCGCATCTTGCTCGCTACTAAGCACTGTCAGAGAGAGTATATGCAAAAGGGAGACAAAAAAGTAGCAAAGTTCATGCCAAGATACAACAGACCTTACACAATCCTCAATGCCCATCCAGAGACATCCACGTACACATTGGATCTTCCAAACTCCCTGAACATCTTCCCTACATTTCACACCAGCCAATTGCGACCATACCATGCAAATGATGCCACCTTATTCCCTTCTCATGAGCATCCTCATCCTGGACCTGTGGTAACAGAAGATGGCCAAATGGAGAACTTCATCAAGAAGATTATTGATGAGTGCAAGGTTGGTCAGGGGAAGCAGTACTTGGTTTGATGGGTTGGTTTCGGCAAAGAAGACAACAAGTGGTTACTGAGATGAGAGCTGGAAGATTGCGAAGCTTTAGATGTTTGGGAGAAAGAACGTTCTCAAGGATAATGTGGAAGGGTGTAAGCCTGATGTCAGGCTTACTACGTTATAGACGCATCATGTGTCCTTGTTGCTGATGCATACTTGTTGCTGATTGGGCACCGCTGTATTTGGATCCTTATATATACAGCAGCGCCCATGTAGTTCCATCTTATCTCTCATTTACTGCCTTGTCAATCATATGCCTTTCTACATTACTGATTGTCTGTTAGTGTTGACTGTTGACACAATAGTCTTCCAATGTGTGGCCAAAAGTTGTGCAGAAAGATAGGGAATTTTAAGGAGTGAAATGCAGAGTGAGTAAGAGCCAAGATATTTGATTTCTGAGGTTAAGGATAGTTAAAGTAAAGAGAGGTTAGGGTTTGGTGACTACTTCAAAGAACAATTGGTACATACCAGTGAGGTGGATAGACAATAGATGGACACAAGAATATTCCAAAGGCATTTCTTAAGTGGTTTGAAGGCATGGGAACATATCTGAAGGTATGTGCAGCACAGGAAGCAGTTATGGCCAAGAAATCTCAGCTGCAGGTAGCATGAGAAAGTGGTCAAAGAAATCATTACAAGATGCAGGGATGTTTTGCATAGTTATGAACATACAGGAGATGATACCTCTTGTCTTAAGGTTACAGGAACATAAATTGTGAGCCTATAAAATGTATGATCCTCACATCACAATAAATTGTACTGTAGTGTACAGATATGAAACAATTGGTATTGAGTAGCTTGAGCAGTTCATTCAAGAACCACCCAGGACAGTGACAGATGAGATGGATGAGATAAAAGACATCATCACAGTGGAGAACATGAGGGTGCCCATGAAGGCTACAGGTGGGGCTAACAATGTTGCCTGTCTCACACCAAAGCTTAAGGATATGCCAGAAAGTACTTTCCAAGAATCCAACACATGTAAGAATATTGTGGAGAGAGAGATGTTGACATTTGTAAAGATTAATGACAGCAAGTTTAACATTGTGGCTTATTTTCAATACATCACTGATGATTGTGAGATGAAATACTAGGCTAGATTATTTATTTATTTATTTATTTCTTCTTCTTTCTCAAAAAGGCGCATACTGTTATCATTTATGCAAACAGCTGTAAAAGAACAATGTTAGAATGTCAAATAGTAGGTCACATAAACATACAAGAGCTTGTGTTAGCAGTAGGTCTCAACACAGCCTGCACAAAATGAGTTAGACATTGTTGGTCCATATATTGAACTCATGATGATACTGATATGATTGCAAACACCTCAATTTATCTCTTACATTCCCATTTACTACATATACTCTGAGTATGTAGTCCCTGACTCCCATGATTAGTGGGTAAAGGGTTTTGTCAGATGCAAGCATATTCTCATTTCTGTCAAAGGATGTGTTATGGGAATATATATGTATACTGGAAATTTGGAAAGTACTGTTTGTTCCATCCCACTCTAAATTTGGCAATCAGGGATGCCTCAGAAATTCCACATGCTTTGGGTGTTTCTTTGCCAGTTGTGCATCATACCTTGCTCATTGCTCATTGTCACTTGACTTTATGCTAATAGACTTTTTGCTCTACCCTGTGCTGGCAACAGGCCTAGATGCATGGTTAGTTCAATCTTGTGCCTTCATTATTAATCCTATGTGATTCTACCATCAAGGCATAGTATTCTTCGACTTGTCAATGTCCATCTTAACCAGTCTTAGTCAAGTGGTAAGTGTGACAGGACAGAAGTGTCATTGTGTGAAATTTTGAAAAACTCCATTTTCACAAATTTATACAAAGGGCTGTAATCATCTAGGATAGGTAGTTGAAACCTACTCAACAATCTTTTTCCTTTTACCACACCTTGAATATTCACTCATGGATGGATCCTTCAAGCCTTCAAGGTCTATCTTAAGTAGTCATAGCCAACTGGCACTGGAACATATTAGAAATTTGCCCTCTTGGGTGGTGCAGATTTGATAAATTATTTTCCCACTTATCACACCTTGACATTCACTAGCACTCAAGTACTCAAGTACTCATGGACAGTTCTTTGGAGGTCCATATGAGGGTCCTGGCCAGAGTGGTTATCTTGACAGACAACAGAATTAAAATCTGTTTCTTTTGGACAGTGCAGGTTCAAAACCTGCTGATGGCAATGTTTTTTCTATGGGAACACACCTTGATATTCACTCATGGATGGTTTTATCAGGGGTTCATCTTAATGGGTCCTAGCCAAGTGGTTACTACAACAGATTCAAAATCTGTTTCTTCTGGATTATGCAGGTTTGAAACTCACCAAATAACATTTTTTTCTATTGTAACACACCTTAATGCAAGATTTGCTCATGATGCATCAGTAAAATACCCAAAATGCTGTAGCCCTAGTGATGGCTATGTAGCACTCTGTAGGCACAGTAGCACTTTATAGGCACACCCTACACTATATAGACATATGTAGTGCCATGTAGCCTAAAGCCATGCTACATGCAGCTACAGGAGTTTCAAAGGTGAACACTGTGCTACAGGTAGCTACTGGAGCTACCACTACACTAAAGGCAGCCATAGGTGCACCTGTAGTACATACATCACATGTCTGAAATATTGTTGAAGTTCTAATTAGTACTTATAACAGATGTGCAAAACATCTCACCATTGATGAACTTGTTAAAATAAAAATCATTCACCACCTCATATGCATTTCCACTTCTCAACCTCAGATCTATTGATTGTCCCATCTTCGGTATTAGATGGCATGGCCACACAATTTTGTCAATGTGGATTACAGTGGCATTGCGGTGGAGTTGGTGGGTTGAGCATGAGACTTGACGCATTTGAGAGGAAGGGTCTGATGGTCTGAAGGGCATGAACCATTCAATATAAGCAAGAGCTCTGGAGTAGGTGCCAAACTGGTGAGGGAGGGAGAATATAGCACAAACTTGGGCCACTCATACACCTGTAGCAGACTACAATTAAATTTGACTGTTGAGAAACCCAAAAAAATATTACCATTGAGAGTATGCAAGCACAAAGAGTGAGGCCTGTCTGATACCAACACCATACCAAACCAAGCTGGGCAACCAGGCTTCCAGCCTGATGCCAAAGTTTCTGGTGTTGCTCTAATGTGCCTCCACTTTGGTGTGTCACTAACTCATACATTGGGTGGTGTCACAATGACCACTTGATGATAAACGTCAAAATGGTCTTGAGGACCAGGAATAATGTTGTTGTGCAGGAGATTCTTATATAAGAAAGATCAGAGAGCAGAGAGGAAATCAGTAGCACCATGTGCTGTTACAATGTGCTGAACAGATTGATGAGGATGCACCGGGGCCTTTGCAAGGACATGGGTTACTTGAAATGGTTTGGCAATGGGAAGCTTTGATGTTTCTGACTCTGAGTCTGAGTCTGAGTCTGTGTCTGAGTCATTTGGGTTTGAATGACATTCTGTGTGGCCTGCAGCTGAGTGAGGCTGTCATGATAGCCAATCCAGGTATGTGCTGTGTAAGAACACAGCTTCTTGGTGTTGGAGCTACAAAGCCATTTGTTCTTCATAGTCTTGTTTGTTGCTGGCATGGTAAGCATGATTTGTAAAATCAATATGCACACACTCAGGAAGCTCTGTGTTAAAGTTGTCAGCTGCACCAAATAATGAGTGAGCTGGTGTAATTTTGGTATGTTGAAATGTTCACAAATCACAAGCTCCTTGAGGATGTCTTTATTAGCATGAAATACTGCTAGGGCAGTCTGTAGGGCATTGAGTGAGTCGACTGTGTGAATTTGCAACTGGGTGTAATATGAGAAATCCAGAATTGAACATGCCACCACCAAAACCTGACTGCCAGGCATAACTCAGCAACAAACACTAGATCTCAAGACTCGTCCCACATATACCTAGGCACTGCTCCAGCGGGTAAGCCTATAAACACTTGCTGCATTTCTTTATGCTCACTTCCCGTCCATTGCTTCACAGCTGATATACCTTTTTTGAAGTGCCAAAGTCCAAGATAATCTGGGATTGCCTTGAATTGTGCATCCATCTCTTCCTCCCCAATAATTTTAACACACCACTTCACCAGGTGATCCTTGAACACACCTTTATGAATTTGGTGCAACAGATCAGGTGTAAAGAAGGCCAGGAAAATGTCACTGTGAGGCATATCAGCCAAGAAAGGTTTATAAATGGCACATAGTCCATTCTCCTTGAATTCTGGTGGGTGCTGACCATTCTTGCACCTTTCCAAGATATCTTTCATGGACTCAGGATCATGCATCACTGGGTTCAGTACCTCCCCTCACTCCTTTGCTCCCATGAGGCACTTCAGACAATGGTTTTCCCTACAACAGGAAACCAAACACTGCTCTGGAAAATCCACGACATATGTGGCCAGAATCAGATAGACATACCAAATCCATGAGTCCATGCAGACCATATCCACACCATCATTTCTGGCAGCAATGAGAGGGTGGAGGAGCAGACCCATGCAATGATGAAATGGTCTATATCTGGCCAGGGAGTGTGCATCAGGAGTAAAGCAATCAAGCTTCCCTGCAGGTAAGTACCCAATGAGCACAGTTGCTTGTGCTGACGGCTCACACCTTTTTGCTTTGGCAATGTTGCCAATAGACAGATATACTGGTGTAGAGACTTGTCTCTTCCTAGGCTCATATACACATATATTCCTATCAACCTCACACCTATCCATCATCTGTGCACTTATGTAATCACACACAACACAATGCACTATCACACAACACCATGCACACTCACACTATCTTGCACAGGCTTGTGCACTCTTTCTAGGTCTGGCGCCTTCACTCTGCATGTCCTGTCCCTTTGTTCTATAATTCATAGGTGAGTCTTGGCCTTGTATTGTTGGCTTCAGAATTACCGTTCTTGTGCTTATCGTTATCTTGCACCTTCGATGCCATATGTCTCATTACTTCTTAACTTCTTGCAGCATATGGTCTCTTCCACATGTTAATCCTCCGGTACCATTAGCTAAGCTTTACCGTTTGTATTTACATAGTCATGCCCCCATGTCAACACCTCAGTATTGTTTTCTAACAACTACTGAGGTGTGTATACTCATCCCACGTATCTTGTATCATTTTACTGATGTACACTTAGCCTTGCTTAGGTAGTTAATACTAGTATTGTTTCTAACAACTACTGAGCCTTGCTTAGTGTACATGTATAACCATAACTAATCATATTTCATCACTATATGTCACCTATGTGCTCATCCCTCATTCATACTTATTAATATTACCTATAGTGCTCCCAATCTGGCACCACACCTTGGAAATACTGCTTAGCTAGAATTGGATGTCTAGCGGTTCATTTACATACTTTACTTTTACCTTTCCACCCATCATCTCAGTACCAGTTAGAATTTGAATTCAGGACATTCTCTGTCTATTTTGAAGTTGGCACCTTATCACAAGTGAAAACTTGTATTCTCTTTGACTTCTCCAAAACCGGTTCATATCATGTGACTTTCGCATTTGCGCACATGCTATTTCTATTGTGCAACTTTTGCCTCTTTGCTCAGTAACTTGCACTCTCACATGTGCTGTCTTGCTACTTAAGGGTCTTATATAATGTTGTGTATAATGACAACACTAGTATACACAGAAGATGTCTTGCCAGTCCTTAAGTACATGGTCTACAACTTTTCTAGTTTTTGTGGTAGATAATGTGGTGAGGTCTTGGGAGGATTTAGTTTGTTGTCCTCTTCTTGTCTTTGGGTAGTTGTACCAATGTAATCCAATTGGGTTCCTGTCCGTGTTCTAAAAAAAGGTAGGTATGTTTCATCTTAGTAGGTCATGTTTCAACCTATGAAAGTCTGTTTCAACTTTGTTGTGTTCTCCTGAGGTTCATGTTTCACTTTCTGTTGAAAGGGAGAGTCAAAATATGTATATGTAAAGCTAGACTGAGAGCTGTTCAATGGTTATATAAGACACAATTATACAACAGTTTAGATAAGACAATGACGACAATAGTTGTATAGCAATTGTGGTATACAACTATCTGATAATACGATAGTTATATGGTCAACCTTAGCAAGGATCTGTTATAACTCTATGATTCAATAATGAAAGTTAACCCTTGATGTCAACAAGTCCCTTTAACAAATCAACACAAGGATGGTGACGAGTATGGCTTTAATGATCAAATAATATAGTGTATACAATCTACATTTCTATATAAGGTAACCCTAACAAAGTAATTACAAATGGCAGGAACCATTTGAAATTGAGGTGAGTCATTTTGCCATTTGAGTCAATATGAGTCATATTGCCTTTTAACAAATACAAACCAGTAAATTCACCAGTCACATGATGTGCTGACAAAATGGTGGCTGAAAGAAACAAAAACAGAAATAAACAGAAGTAGATAATATTGCAATGAATGAATGAAATATAGAGTAGAAAACTAATAACAAGTAATTGATACTTGAGAACCATCATGGTTCTGAACAAGGTGAGAATGCACCACTTCACTTACTTGATCAAAGACTTAGTTCTATATTAGCCTCATGCCTCAGTTAACACAGAAAACCAACTGTCATCATTTATGCAAACAGCTGTAATGACAATAATGATCATCTTTCTTGTTGTTCAGTCAATGGAGTTCACCCTAAAAAGATCCGACCTGCCTGGCTCGAACAGGCGACCTCAAGATTAATTTATCCAATTACAGTCTCGCGCTCTTCCAACTGAGCTAAGGTCGGTTACGTCTTAGGTGGACGTCCGCTGATGTAAGACGCTCCGAGTGAAAACAGGGCATTGACAAGTGAAGATTAGCCGAAATACAAGAAGTCTTATGTCAGTATCAGAATCCGCTTGAAAGTAAATATGAATATGCAGTCGTCGCTTGTCGTTAAGGGTCATGCATGGTAGAAGGTAAAGTAGAGGACGAGGACGAAAATGATAAAAACGATGATAAGTTTCAAGAATTCAGATGCATAAGGTGGCGGACCCTGTCTTTCACATGATGGTGCACCAACGAGACTTCTTTTCCTTGTCTTCCTCGACAGCGGAGGGGAGGGCAGTGGTTGGATCAGTGGTTGGAGTGTTTTCGACTGAGGACTTATGGACGAATTCTCCAGCTGCAACGTCGAGCGATGCGCGACCCTCTTCAGGAACCTTGGGTGAAGAGGAGAACCATCCACCAGGGAAGAAACGAGAAGAGGTCGTGGACTCCAGTCTGTTGCGGTTGGCTCCGTTGTGGGTGGGAATATCGATGCGGAGGGTGCTGGATTCAGTGACCTCGGCGGCGTTGAGTTCGTCGACGGCAGACAAGCTTGGCCTGAATGCATGGAGTCAGGAATAAGGAAGGAAGTGAGGGGAACATGGACTGACTTCTTGTTGGCGATTTTCTGTGGCTCTTCGAGAACAGGGAATGTTTGAGGGATCTCTTGGGCGATTGGAGCTCCACTGGCTTCAACGTCGCCATATGTCTTGGAGAGCTCTGAAACAGTCACGTCATCCTCTGAGCACGAGGGAGTCTCTGCCATGACAGGCTCATCTACAGACGCTCGCGTCGTGGTGATGAGGACAGGCGGGATGGGCTCCTCGTCAGTCGCAAGTGCAGGGATGCTAGAGAGTGGACCAGGCAGATGCTCTAATTCGTCAAGTTTCTCCACTTCTTCAACAGCATCATTCGGCCCCTGCTTGGTGACAGAGTACGAAGGGGTCCACGGGGACTTTGGTCTTTCTCCAACCAGGTCATCGACGGGTGTCAGAAGCTCTGAGTCTGATTTGACTTCAGGAGCACCCTCTACAACAGCCTACAGAATTTTCAGCAAATGTAAATTTCGATACCAATGCAATCTTACAGGTGATTGGGTCTCAATGATAAATGAACCATGTTCAACAAACTCGCCGTCCTTAGCGACTGCTTGATCCTCGAGTGCAGATGCTAGTTCAAGTCCTGTTACTGAGTAGGACGGCGTCCAGGGAGAACTGCTGCGCTCTCGGTCAGAGTCGGTAGCACCCAATTGCTGTTGAACACACTTAGCGCGGCTAATCTCAGCATAAATAAGCAGTGACTTACCGTACTCTCATCGCCGACGATGAACGATCCCTGTTCAATTTCCTCCTCAGGCACTTCCTCCACAGTAGCTGGCTCGGGTGGAGTCGGTACCGAAGGTTCTGCTTGAGCGTTGATACCTTGTTCCGAAGCGACATCTTGGAGAGTCTCTGCTTCAACCGCTGAATCAGGAACATCTGACTCGTCTAGCGTTGTCGAAAGCGTAGCATGTACGTCTGCAACGACTGTGGTAGAACTGGTTACATCGCCAGAGATGAGTGCTTCTGTAAAAGGAGCAGGTTGCTCTTCAAATCCATCCGTTGCAACAGACTGGACAGCACTTGGGGGAAGCTGCTCCAAGTCATCAAGTCCCTCATTGGTCTGAGCAACGTTGCCTTGTACGGTCACCGAGTAAGAAGGCGTCCAAGGTGATTTAGGGCGAAGCTCTTCCGGTTCACCGAGCGAAACCTATCCCGAGTTAAGTCAAAGGCAGAAAGAAAATAAGGGTGAAACTATACCTGTTCCTCTGCCAAATGCAAAACCTCAACTTGGGATTGTCCGGAGACTTCCGTATCAGCTACAGCCTCTGGAACATCCGCGGCTACTTCATCGACAATGATCTCGGGTGTTTGTGACTGGGCAGGAGCAGCATCATCATCGCCTACATAGGTGTTCACATGCTCCTCGTCAGGAACGCCTGGTCCTTGAGTCATGACACTGTAAGAAGGGGTCCATGGTGAATTGGGACGTTCAATACCGGTGGCAACGTTGAGAGGTGAGGATGTTGCAATCTAAAACATGTCTGAGAAAGTATGGATAGTGACAACGGATCGTACACACCTCTTTCTGTTCGGTGACCTCTTCGACTGCGGTAGCATCGGGTTGCTCAACTGCTTCGGTCACTTCAATCTCGCTAGAAGGCTCCGAGTCCTTATCGACTTCAGAATGCTCCCCATTGACAGGAACTTGGGAGGTGACCACATGCAACTGCTCTAAAATCTCGGGCTCTGCGGGTACGGGCGCAAACTCCTCGACGATAGGAGCCGTAGGGAGAGAATCCTCTCCAAAGGGTTGCTCGGGCAAAGACACAGGTGCCTCTGCAAGTCGCGAATCCTCGAGTTCGTTCTTAGCCTCTTCACTGGTAAACAAGGCGTTTTCAGTGTGCTTCAGGGTAGCGTAAATATCTTCGAGAACAACTTCGTCAACGACCGACGCTTCACTTGCAGCGGGAGCAGGTTCTTCAACAGCCACAGATAGTTCAGTTACGGAAGCGTCAGAATCAACAATTGACTCCTCGGCAACGATTGTAGTTCCCTCAGGAGATGAGGCATCGTCAAGCATTGGGTCCGCGGGAGTGGTGGGGGCCGCTTCGAAAACTGGGATGATCTCCTCCGCTTTCGAGGTGATTTCTTCGGGCGCAGTAGCGGCTTCTCCTGTTATTGGCGGTACCTCCACAATAGAGGCGGCGGTAGGCTCTTCTTCAGGCGCCGAAGGTTCTTCGGTGGTTGGGCTGACATCAAGTGTAAGCTTGTCAGCAGCCGAGGCCACTTCTGCAATGAGGGATATCTCGTTCATAGCAAGAGGGATTTGATCATCAACAGAAACAGATGCCTCTTCGGTTGCGGGAGTTTCCTCGATGGTGACTGACTGAACCGGAGTAACCTCGACTGCAACTGGCCCATGGTCTCCCGCCGGTGCTGCGGCCTCCTCATGCACAACTGGTTCGGGCGCTTCTACGTCTGAGGGCTCGAGAGGTTCCTCGACCACATGGATATCCTCTTCGACCGATGCGACGACTGCCGCTTCAGTGATCGTTTCGTCTAACACAACGACAATGGCGGACTCTTCTTCCGGCACGTAAGGTTCTGCCGCGGCTGAAGTTGCCTCAAGAACAGGCCCGTCAGCATCCGAGGGCGCTTCTGCAAGGAGAGGTGTCTCGTCCATAGTGGGAGGAATTTGATCATCAACAAAGATAGGTTCCTCTGCATCTGCGAGAGTTTCCTCGATGGCTATAGGCTGGTCTTCACGCACCGGAGTGTCCTCGACCGCAACAGGCGCATGCTCTTCTACTGATGCAGAGAGCTCTTCTACCGTTCCTGATCCAGGCACATCCGCTTCTGCGAGCACAGAATATTCCTCAACAGCAGGGACATCTTCGCCAACTAGCACCTCAACAAAGGGAGCAAATGCTTCTTGGACCGTTGAAGCGTCTCCCGCGAGCGAGATTACCGGAGCGACTGTTTCAGCGAATGCCTCTTCAGGTGCAATAAGAGGCTCCTCGATGGACGCAGCAGGCTCTTCAGGGGAGGATACCTCGGCGGTGGGAAGAGGCACTTCGACATCGGCTGCGTAGACGGAAGGCGTGGCCTCTTCCAACGCCAGACAATCGTCAACGGAAGCTGCGAGCTCTTCGACGGTAGGCTCAGCTTCGTTAACAACAGCCTCTTCGACTGGCTGAGATGATTCGACTAGAGCAGCCGATTCAATAGGAGTAACATCCTCAATTAGAGCGATCTCTTCAACTGGTGCATGTTCTTCGATTGCCACAGCCTCGACTAAGGGAACCCCCTTGATTGATGCGGGCTCTCCTGCGGCAACGTCGACTGGAATGACCTCTTCAGCAGGTATGGTTTCCTCAACCTCGGTGGTTTCCTCAACCAGCACAGTCTCCTCAACCGCTGCGGGCTCTCCCACCGGGAATTCCTCGACCGTTACAACCACTTCCTCCGCTACAACTTCCTCCGCTACAACTTCCTCCGCTGCAACTTCCTCAACTGGTGCAGGCTCTCCTGTAGGAGTAACAGCATCGATTGGAATGACCTCCACAGTCTCTTCAACAGAGGACTCTTCTACCTGCACCTCGGACTGCACATCAGCGGCGTCCAAAACTGGCTCCTCAAATACAGGAATCCCTTCAGCCAGAGGCGTCTGCGGCTCATCAGCATACGCGAAGTCCACCTCAGGATCCTCGACGAATGATACGTTGGAGCTGGGTGGCTCAACATCGATATGAACAGTCTCCACTACAAGAGACTCGACTGCAGGTTCTGTGAGCTCCGCATCAACTACTGCAGGCGCTTCCGACTCGACAGTGGCAGGTTCGAGTCCTGGTGCTGCTACAAAGTCCGCCTCAGTGGCAGCAATGGGCTCGAGGTCAGGGACTGTGACTGGTTCTGGGTCAGCTGAAATGGAGTCGTGTGCATCAACAGACTCTGGTTCGGCAGCAACGACAGACTCGACAGGGACCTCGAGCGCCATAGTTGGCGCGATGGCAGATTCCTCTGATTCAGTTGACAGGACTGTCGCAGCCTCAGCTGGAGCCGAGACAACCTCGGGAAAAAACACTTCCACTTCCGGTTCGGTGGGAGCAGCTGGCTCGTCCTCAGCATCAATAGCAACCTGCGACTCCTTGTTAGCCTCCTTTTCCGCTGCGATGCGTGCATCAACCTCTGCAACAAATTCCTCCGCCTCTGCACCTGATATCTCGGCTATTGTAGCAGTGGCTACTGCTTCCGACACCAGCACAGTTCCTTCAGTCGGATCGGACTCGGCAACTTCTGTGCCGGGTTCCACAGTTACTGCAATATCTGCAATCGGTTCCGACTCGGTAGCTTCTGGGGTGGGCTCCAAAATTACTGCGGGTTCCTCATCAGGCTCACAGGCCGGGCTCTCCTCTACGACAACCTCGCGCAATATTGGTGCAGCTTCATGCGTCTTTGGGGTGATCCCTGGCTCGGCTGTGGAAGACTGTGTTTCAACCAGCGCGGACTCTGCTTCAACTAGCGCGGATTCGGGTTCGTCCGATATGTTTTCACCTTCAGGAGCTGTCTCTGCTACAGAAACGATGGACGCTGGAACCACGGTCTTAGTAGCCGCAGGTTCTTCTCCGACAGACGAAGCCTCTGCTTCAATTGGGTTTGCTTCTGCTTCAATTTGGTCACATGCATGTTCTACGACAGCTAGTTCAGGCTCTGCGGCCATGGGAGATATTTCCTGCAATGTCATAAAGATGAGGGAGAAACGTCGTATTTAAAAGCACAACAACTCACCTCTGCTGCAACAGCAGGGGGGACAACAACCTCTTTCAGCATATCAACAGTTGGGCTCATTTTGATGCTCGGATGGGAGATGGGCGTCTCATCCTGACAGTGAGAAGGCTCTGCATCAGTAGTGCTCCCGACGCCATTTATGGAAGTTATAACAAGGTCTGATAGGGAAGAGTCAGGGCCGGTGCTAGCAGCGATAGGAGGCTCTCCGTCATTTAAAGAGGCTTTAGAAGCTTCCACAATGACTGTGGCAACATCGACAAAGGGTATTTCTGTGTCTGTGCTGTCAGTGATTGGCAATTCGTCCTGTGGCTGATTGTTAGAGAATGGACGCGTCAAAAGCATGTCTGCGCATTTGCACACCTTGGGTATGTCTGAAATGACCGTATCAGAAAATTCAATCGCGTCCTCTTGGACGAGCTCCGCGAGACTCGTAGGCTTGTCGCATGAGGCGACTGTGAAAGTTATAAGCTGCTCGGACTCTTCTACGAAAAGAGACTTGTGGTGGGCATTGGCGAGAGGCTCAGAGTCATGGATAAGGGTGGTATTTTCCTTATCAGAGTCACTAGTGTGCAGGGCAGGTGCCTCTGGCTCCATATCATCGACCAACTTGGTCTGGATACAATTTAGTCATACAAGAGCTATAACGCAGAAAAGAGTGGCACACACCACGCAGAGAACCCCGACAGACGTCTCCGCCGCGAGGGTCTCGTCAGAGGAGGCAGTCACCAAGGTATCGTCAGTGTTGTCACCGGCTCCGGAAACGTCTTCGGCACCTAGTGCAGACTCTCGCACACCATTTAAATCAGCCTCGACGGCCTCCCCTTCAGTCACCAACTTGCTAGGCGTCTCAAAAGAACTGGCACTGTCGTGCACCTGGTGGCCATTAGATATCGGGTCGTCAGCGACGACAACGTTGTCGGCCATAGTAGACATGTTCTCGAATAATGATAGATAGTAGGGAATGTGCTATGGGTATGAGAGAGAAAGAGATTGCAAAGTTCGTTCTTGTGAGCGAACCCTCGCAGCTGCAAAAAAATGCAAGCGACGTGCGCAAAGAAACTCAACAGAAATCCGCTTGAAAGTCTACGCGACTGGTCACGTGCCACCATTCACAAGTCAGCCTGCACAATTTGAATCAATCTGGTCAAATGAAACACATTCAGTGATTTCACAATGATCCTTTCACACTAGGGGATAGGGTTCGTAGCGACAAATGAAAGATGCTCTTCTATAATGCACAAAGGAGCACAATGCGGGCCACATTGCCAACAAAAACAAGTAACTAAAATATGAATAATATGGAACGGAGCAAAGACAGGTGATATGTTTCAAATTAAACAGTCCGTCGCGCGTCATGATCGTGTCCGTACCATCAACATGCTTAGAAGAGAGCAGCACCAATGAGACCCATCACACCGGCAACACCCATTGCCGAAGAGACAGAAAGGCTACTGGCGGCACCAGTCTTCTGAGTCGTACCAGAGGATGCAGTAGTAGTGGCAGAAGTTTTAACACCAGAAGAGGTGGTACCAGACGCAGACACAGAAGATCTAAGCAAGCAGATGACTCAGTAGCCACTAAGGCGCACGCAATAATTGCAACTTACCCAGCGGTCGGGGTAGAGGTGCCACTGGCAACAGCGGTACCACTCGACGCGCCACCTTCATTTACTGCTGTGTTAAGGCAGGTGGTGTCACTGCCGGCCGCGATAGTAACGATGTCAGAGTAGGCTGTAGCACCGGTACTGTCCTTGAGAGCGATGTTGCTGGATCACAGTCAGCTGCGCATCTCCAAGAAACCCACGGAATACTCACAAGAGAGTATTAGCTTGAAGATCAACGTTCCAAGTATAGGATGTGCCTGTTTGTGTAGGGAAGGACTTGATCTATTTGAAATTGTCTCAGGATGGCCAGCCAGCTTCAGTGTAAAATTGATCGCTTACAGGTGAGGCCATCGATTGCCCGCCTACGAGGCGGATTAAAACTCAACAAAATGACACCTAATCAATAGTACGAGACGACAAACCAGGAACAAGGGTCAAGTAGTACGGAGACTGTCCGCCAGACCAACTAAACAAAATGGGCTCTAGAGGACACAAGTAGTGTTAGAGCGTGATACCAATTGATAGGAGAGTACATACGGCACTCAACAACATTGGCCCTGCACCACAAGATGAGCACTCTCCCGTGCGACGGGATCTAAAAGAGAACACGTACGGTGTGTTGACGGTAAGACCAAAGACAGCCGGAACAGCGGAAACAAGAGCCACGAAAATGGTTGTGAACTTCATCGTTGGTGTAAGTATGAACGAGTGCGGCGCGAATAGCGGGTCGGGTATTTTTTTGTCTGGAACTTCGAGAAAATAAAAGTACGAGAGAGAAATGGAGTACTTCCGTTACGACGGCACTCTTAAGCCTGGGCGGAGTTTGAAGTCTGTTGCCCTGCCGATGCCACGGCACAACCACGGCCGAATCATTTTTGAACATCCGCGAACTATCATTGGAATTTAAACTGATGCTCTTCTCGTCAGCCCAGGCTGAGAAACTTGCTGGCACCAAACTGCATTTGCATGCAACGAAACTTGATGAGGCTATTGTTCTTCAAGGCGTCTATGTGAGACTTTGTGGAGCTAACTGGAACGATCGTCACGCGTTAACTAAAAATAAGTGAGACCACCAGATGAAGCATAATTATACTTCAAGCTTTCAGGAATCAGGACTGCCGTCATGGCATCACAAACAGCTATTAATAATTTTTGGAGCAAAGATAATCTTGTTATGTAACATCGTAAGAGGATGCAAGTGACGACATGTTCTGCAATCACCTTGAAGCCCGCATGCATGCGTGCATGCCACTAGAACGCCCCTCATAATCCAATCCAACTACTTCGTCCTCCAGGATTGTGCAGCGAAGTCTGCCCAATTTTAATGACGCCCGCAGTAGACTTCGGTGATTCTTCTCCACTCTTGCGCAATTCAGAACGCTCTAAAGATGGAAATGCATCGATAGCGTCGATCACAGGACTCGGGACCGCAACATGAGTTGGAGTACACGCGAAGAAGGACCCATCTCCTGGCGTATCCTCAGAGTGTTCAGGTGACGATGGAGTATTGAACACGGGCAAAAACGACTCGGCGTACCACTCGTACCATACCTGCCGCTCATTCGTAAGTCGCCAGATTGATACGTGCAGTTCTGAGTTGCTAGGTAGGTACAGAGGGTCCTGAGCGAATGAATGTCACAAGAGCCACCCACAGAATGTCAATGACGACACCTACTTTGAATGGAAAGAAGAGTGGGAACCAGCTCAGCATGTCCTTCGACACCCTATCTTTACTATGTGGATGAATGCTAAGACCAACATGCCCATAGAGGACGGCTTCGAAATAACCAGCAAGCCCGTGCATAACCCCAGCATGAGGAATATGGAACGACAGCTTGGCGGAGCGGACATTGTGACTATTTGTCAGGGGTAAGCCTAGACATTCGGCGTAATTAGCGTCCGCCTGGCCTGAAGGTCCGCTATTCAGGTTTACCTCGTTCATCGACGGTCGCATCTTTTCGCGGATGCTCAAATTCCCAGCATTGCTGAATCCTACGCCCACAGCGGCCTGACACTCCTCCGCCATCTCCACTCAGGATGTTGACGTTTTGGAACATCACCACATATGGTGTTTCCATACCTTTGATTTCTCTACTGATTCGCGCGTTAGTGTACAACTTCGATGAAGATAGCGGAGCAAGATGTGCGCTGTACGATGATGGGATGGAGATGCCATCAGCTGGAGAAGGGTTAACGAAATGGGGCGATGAGCATAAACAATCCACACATTTCAAAAACCTCATTGCGCCGTCAAGACACTCCGGACTTAGCTCGTTATCGCCGAACGAACCAAGTAATTCAGTGATGAGGATGTCCACTTGCTCAGGAAGTTCTACATGCCGCATGTCGCCAAAGAACAACTGAACAGAGTCACCCCATTGATTCTGTTTCCGGCCCTGAAGCCTGTTTACAGTCAGACGTCAATGTAAAGATGATGAGAGCCAAACAGACGTCACAAAGGCATTTGGGTTCTTCTCGACTGCGTACACAAAGGCACTTCTTCCCGATCTCTTGATGGCCGTCAAACTTCGTTCGACAAGGGGGCCACGGCCTGCCCCAGCAACGCAAATCACACTGCGAAGAAGGGTTAAGCCTTGTAATATATGCCAAATTTGATTCGTACATGTGATCACTATCAGGCCACTCCATCAACGCGTGATACACGGCCTACAAATTTCACGTGTCACTGTACAACTTCGCTTCATAACAGATGTGAAACGCACTTCTTCATAATTGCGGTATTTCACAGGGTCCTGTTCGAATGTTTGATACGTAATACTCTGGAGGTTGTCCATCAGCGGCTAGGTAGACATCAGTACGATAGGATGCGGAAATGAGGTGTATATATCAACTTGTAGGGGGTTCTGAAGGTAATCTTGATAACCCTGAGCGAAGTGCTCAACTGTCCCTGCTGTCATCGCTGCCTGAACAGCTGAGCTTGTCTTCTCGACATGTCGTACATATTGTGCATATGCTGATTCGCCACCTTTGGTATGTAACCCCGAACTAACCCCTGACATGATGATGATAGGGTGATGCTAGCCGAATCTTGTTTCATCATCTGCCCAATAGCAGAAATACAGCGTTAACTCACCGCCATGCAATTGCGTAGAAAGGATTGTGTACCCTTGGGAAGGACAGGGTAGCCCTTCACATTCGCGATAAACGTGGACGCGGGGAGGAATATATGGTGAACAGGTTCAGCCATCCATTTGTTGAGGATGCCGGCATTAGAAGGCAACGGCGGCGTGAGATCGAGCGCTGGAATTCAGCTCGTCAAGTACTGTCTCCAGGACGTAAAATATGTGCATACTGAGCGTCAAGCGTGTATTATAGTCACAGAGTGTGCGAATTATGTCCCACATTTCCCAAGTTGCATTTATCTCTCCTTCGGGAGCTCGTGCGGCCTTCAAGAATTTTGAGGTGGAAGCTCGCGGTATCACGATTTTCGGCGTTGAGGGTGCAGATGGGGTCGACGATATGCCCATGGTCAAAGGAGGAATAGGTGGCGATTCTTTCGGTTGAAAGACGGCGGGATCGTAGATAGGAAGACGTATTGAGAAGTTCATGTAAGTCGTATTTTTGAGACATTCATTTATGGCGCGCGCATATGATGCGACTAGTGATCGATGCCTAGGCGGAGGTAAAATGACCGTCTGGACATTGAGATATGATGCATAGGCCACTTCCTGGCGCAATGCCTGAAAAATTAGATTCGGTTAGTGCATAACAATAAGCTCCGCGAAGATAGCTCCACAACGCTCGTAAACATGAGTTTTTTCACAGAATGGACTCACGATCTCCGAGTCATGCCTAACCCAGTCATCCGTTGAGTCAAGCTGAAGCCAGTCTGACACCATCACAAGTACAGTCACCGCCTCATCTGTCGCATTGCCACTCAGAATGCATGATTGAGGACATGATTCGTTGATCTCTTACCAAGTCTCGAGATGGTCACCTCCTCGTGCAGAAAAGACGGTGCTTTCCTCCATGCTTCTGCCTGCTGTTCTGCAGTGGCATTTTCATCAGTGTCATTTGCACTTGCTGATGGCACGATGCACATATTTCTCCATCGCTCTCTCCATTTTGGGGTAGTCAAAGGAAGACAGACAAAGTCATAACCCTTGGCGTGACTTTCCCTGATTAATTTCAGAACTGGAGTCTTATCAGTTCCATCTGTGCGTGGAGATGCCTGTGAAATGTCATCAAAAGAGAAACAAGAAGCTAAGCTTGCAGCATCTGCCATGATCTTGGGGGACGAGAAGTAACAGTGAGTATCCTGAATAGGTAATGTTAAACAACGCGTGTTTATTATAAAGCGCGTCATGTCGCGTTTTTGTTCTGACCTTGTTTTCGTTGGACGCTGAAATTTAAAGTCTCCAAACCCTTGCAAGCCTTGCGGACCCCTTCATTGTTCTTCACTCTTCTACTCATTTCGCGACTTTCCGAATCTCTGCGCCCGCAAACGTGTTCATGTAGAAGGCATATGTTTCGCTTCTCAGACAAGTCATGATTGATGTCGGGCGAATTAACTGCTATCCAAAACACTCGTGCCAGCTCGTGCCCATACCCGTGGGATCTCCATGGATATATTTGCATCACACAGGTCTTCCGCTATGCTAATAGATAATCGCCCAGAATCACCCCAAAACTGATTCTCCCCGCGGCTCATAGGCAAAAAGACATCACAAAAGTATAGTTTCAATACCCTAATCACCTTCGAACACGTCGTCGTAATCAAAGAACTTCCTCGGAAACTTTGTACCAGTTCAACATATTACACGTTCCCATCTATTCTCACTCCACGAACGTGAACGGTTTTGATCGGATAAATTCGAAAGGAATTAACGGAGTTGGTGCAGGTTGGCGCTGGGCTGTGGCGAGCCTGGGCGCACACCCTTCACTCCGGCTGCGGACATCCGTGTCCCAGGTATTTTGGACACCACTTCCAATCCCGTTCTCATAACATATGAGGCATGTCTTAAAGAAGTAACTGTTGCCTCCGAGGATGGTAACTTTTTACAGATAACGTCCCTCGGGTGACGGCTGATTTGATCGGCTGTGATCATGATCAGTATTTAATCGTCGCGACGATCATCCGATCGGGTGATGCGTTTGAGGAGTGCAACATAGCCAAGAGCTATGTACGCAGTATGGACTAGCACGGACCCACATCGGTAGTGGGTAGAGTATTAACTACTACCATCCATCCGAGGTCTCTTGACTCCATTGGGTGAGTCAGCTTCAGAATGATGTGCAGCGTCACCATCTGTTGTCATTTCATACCCTGCTATTACCCCTTCTAACACTGTTCTGCCAACGACTTGTCTCAGCTCCTCATCAGGATCCTGGCCATCTGCTTCAGACCGCTGCATTATATCATGAACAGACTGCATGAGCGATGACGTGAGAGACTCTGTTGTGATGTTTTGCTGATGTTGAGAAGGTCTCGACGGCGACACCGCCCCGGGCATCATACATGAGGAAGGATTTAAGCGCGACTGCAGGTATGCAGCAATTTCGGGAAAGTCCTCTCGTAAGTGTTCAATAGGCTGATGTGGATTTTATATTAGCAAAAAGGTGATACATGATTCCCAAGCTCACGCACGGAGACACCATCATTATTCTGACGGTCTAAAGTGGACCCGTGGTCCAATAGCCACTGTGCCGTCTCGGTATTCTCAACAGCATATAGCGGTGTATCCCCGTCTTCGTCGGTGACGTTGACGTCTCCTCCTGTGCTTGGAAGAGAAGTTTTTTTTTTACACTTCGTGGCAAAGGATCTTATCACTGACCTTGAGAGAGTAGGTATGCTAGGGTCTCAAGTTGTCCGTATGATGCCGCAGCGTGCATGGGAGTGTATGTGAATTCATCAGGAGCATTGGGCGACGTGGCTGGGAGGGACCGGATCAGAACTCATAATGTGAACTATAAAATGACACCTGCACTGCTGTTCAACAAGTTCCTGAAGGAACGAGATAAGCTTAGGACCTACCGTAAGCGAAGACAAGTTACGTACTCGAACCCTGACTAAATCGCCATCGCCTGCAGCTACCCAAATGTTCTTTTCTGGTTGAACTCGTGCTGGGACGGGCATCGATGGGATGGGGCTCAATCAGTGACTGGAGAGGACTGGTTTGGTAAAAAGACGTCGATAAAGAAGACGTCCCGAAATGGGAATTCAGGCTGAAATGCGGGTCTAACTTTTTGCCACAATCGGCACACCAAGTGCACAGTTGATGAACCCTTCATTTCCGGACACTGAAGATGGAGCCAGCCGCAGTGCGCCGAGGAGCCCGCAAGCTACGGAAATTTTTTGAATGGTAGGAAAATTGTGGAAGTTCCTTCGTTTAAAATCTCGGATCTATGCTGATCGGAACTTCCCCTGGGTGAGCTCGGCACCGTCATGAGGACAAATGTCGTTAGAAAGCAGAGCACGCGGTGGTACTGCCTCTTAAATTTACGAGGTGAATTTTGTGCCTTCTAAGTTATGGAACGCGAAGTTTTCAGGCGAATTAAACGGAGTCTGAGTTCTGATATAAAATCAGCGGAGATATTTAGTTTAAAACAAGTTGCACTAAAGTCGAACCTGAAAGTCAATTTTGAGACTAGCCTATGCGGACCCTCCTTCCGTCCTAGACGAATGTGCCCGCTCCTACCAGTGCTCGATCGATTGTTGTAACTCTCAAGGCCCGTCGATCCCGAGTTCAACCTCCGTTTGTCCAGCGCGGACCCACTGATTGTAACATACTGTAAACTATTATTGGCAGTCTCTTTACGGGACTTCGTTTTTCAAGCTAGCCATGAGCTTCCTCGTGCCAACGCAACGAGGCCTTGAACATGTAACCCAGCCCATGGGCGACTTCTCTTCCATACATAACCAGTCGAACAGATCACATCTACCCCTTTCCTCCTTGGAAGGGTATCCTCATCAGGGCATGTCCGCCCTCTCAACTTCAACACCCTTTCCACCTTTTACCGACATTTCCATGTCTCAATCTTTGCCAAAGGTTGGCGAGACCAGATGCTGTGAGTCTAACAAAGTTTATTATTCCCTAAAGGGTCTCCAGTCCGATTGTTTCGGAATCTCTACAACCCGATCACAATCCTGTAATTTTCTCTTGATCGTCAATGATTTTACTAACCACGATTTTGCACTTTTGTGGCACCTTTAGACTGGTCCTTATTATCGTCCGAATTGGATTTCGTCTATCTGGATCCCGTTCTTGCCAACCATCTCGAAACCCAGGCCGACTTGCTCATTGGCAAGTCCCTCCTATCCTTTGTTCACCCCGAAGAGCAGGCTACTGCGCGAGCAGATCTCGCAGAAGCTCTTGAACAAAGGACGATGCACGGTAGCGTCACCAGGTAAGCAATTCCAATTTCAAACGAATTCATCTTAATCCCTTTTTTTTAGGGTCAGGTATTGCCGTCTCTCTCGCGTCCGTCGCATCCTTGGTCACCAAGGGCCTACTCAACCATGGCCTGATGGTGACAAGGTTTCCGTGGATGCCTACTACATGGTCGTCGACATCGTCATTAATTGGGCTGCAGAGGGCCTCGTGTTATGCTTTATCCACGCGGTCGTCGATCTTGAACCTGGTGACAATGATGAGCATCACAGAACTCCATGGACAAATTGGTGTGGCACGCCATGCATGCACCCAGAACAGATAACGCTATTGCAACAGCGGCTTCTATATTACTTTCCTCAATCAACCGCAACGACTAGGGTATTCCAGATCTTGTTCAACTCCAATTACAGTCAGCAGGAGTGTCGTCTTCTTTTGAGCTGGCCGTCGGACAGCAGCCAAGAATATCCTGGTATGCCAGGAGCAAAAGACTTCGCAAGGCGAGCGGTGGGAATTCAGACGTCCACTCGGGACAACAGCGCAAAGACGAGTTGCACAAGACGTTGGAGAATCCAAGATACAATGCCTGGAATAGGCGAAGTAGAAAGCGTGTTCATCCCTCATGGTAAGTGCTTCCTTGATGAAAGTCCATGTGCTTCTATTAAGCAAGCGGATATAGGTTCAATAACGTTTGCATGCCACACCATCCAACAGCCTGCTTCGCGGAGTTTGTCTGTCTCTTATTCTCAGTCTCAGCCGTTCACGAGGCCGACAGACGCCTACATGCCTGCACACAGCCAACATCACCCCTATGACCTGTCGGCAAGCCCGTACACACTCCCGCCTGTGTCTACCTCAATGCCACAATCTTATGGGCACTACACGCAGTCTTTGACGTCTCAATACTCTCACTCGCCCTGGGGGAGTTATTCGGAGCCTTCTTCCTCGCTTTCCCAGTTTAACAGGTGGCCTGCTCAAAGCCCTGCGCAATCGATGGCATCTCTCCCATCGTCTTCATGCACCTTGCGCGAGTCCCCTTACTCGAGACCATCGCCATCTCCAATTTATGGCGAGAACAGGGCGTCTTTAGGTACCTATCAAGCTACACCTAGTCCTGAGGACTACAGTACCAAAGCCGCCTTCGAGGCCTTCGATGCCAGTGTACCGCCTGCGCCCTGTGGTGCCGACATTGTACCTCCTCCAAGGCACCGAGTGAGCCCCGGGACACATAAGGACACCCTGCCACGTAGCACCAACAATCGCCCTCTCGGTGTTCTCAAATGCAGTAGTTGCAAGGTAACCTCTAGTCCTGAATGGAGGAAGGGCCCCAGTGGCAGGAAGGAACTCTGTAATGCGTGCGTGATGCCACATCATGCGACAACTACTTACTAATATTTACTTGTTTTTGGTTTCATTGACCAGATGTGGCTTGCGCTACGCCCGTTCTCGTGCTAAGAAGGAGGGGCACGTGGTGTCGACACAGCGTCGGAAGAAAGACAAGACCGGAGCCGCTGCGGCTAATGAGGAGTCTGCGGTGCCGTCTACTCCTTCGATACCTATTGCCGGCGCCACTTCGACAACCCGTCGCGGTGCTCTTGAAGGGAGCACATTTACTTCCCCATCATCTGTTGGTTCTGGATCTGGTAGTGAACCTTACTCTCAACCAAGCCCTGTAGCAGCAGAAGATAACCGACCTTCGCCATCACCTCCACTGCCTGGTCTCAATTTTGTTCACTACCACCCTTCTGAGCCCTCCTCTGGACCGTCGCATCATCAACCACGAGTTGATGGCCGTGCATTCCCTTATCACGCGTCCAGCCCTTTCCAACCCTCCCCATCTCCGTTATCTTCGGGCCAACTGACTCTCCGTCCACCACGAGGACAAGATGATGTGCCTGGCTCGTCATCTCGTAGTGGGTCGTATCACCCTTATCCCTCGCCCTCATCAAATTCTACCACTTTTGAACGGGCAAAAATGCAGGATCGCCACCTGACTTCACTGCCTCCCTCACCGGAGCGTAGTAGATTCCGGTGACCGCACCCCGTTAAATCGAACGACTTCATCATACACGAGCGTTATGCGACACCTTGGCCCTGTTTCTGTGAAATGCTACGTTTCAGTATTTTATGCTTCCGGTTCATTTCTTTCGGCCAATGGTGCAAGCACACCTTTCCCTGCCAAAATATTTATTGATGCAATTCGCCTGGTTGTTCCTTTCGGACTTACATAGTGCAACCAACACATGGATACGACACGCCTTGTGTAGTTTTATCGTAGTGGACACGCTAATTTGAAATCATGAGATCAGGAGTTTGGTTGCGGTCGGACCGTCGATTGTACTCGCGCTTGCCCACGTTTCTGGTCGTGGAATCGCGATCCTCAAAACCTTGCTACGCCGATCAAGTCGCAGATAGGCCAAGGATCGCCCTGAATAAATTTCTTCAATTATTCAGTGTCTACGCCTAAATGATGGGGAATCCTGACTGACTGGTACTGCGCGCAGCTATCTATCGCCCAGAGCCGTCCATTAGTCTGTCCTCACTGCACATATAGTCAGAATTTCAATGGTATGGTCAAGGGTAAACAACTTCGTCATTCCTTCTACACAGCCACAAGAAGCCAATGCTTTATGTAAGTAACATAAGGTAACTTAGGGCCGCTACTTAGCCTTCGGATCTATATCGTTCTTGGCTTGTTGACACGGGCCTGTACACCTCATCATGCATCAGCCGGATGAACAATCAGTGGAGTGCGCGAGTCATGAAAAAACTGTTGAACGGTGAGCTCCAATGCCAAGCTCCGGTCCAACGCATCTTGACCCGTTGGTAGCCCCACAGCACGTGTCGCATTACCACCTCCTGCGGTAGATGGTGACTCCGATGAAGAAGCCGAGGCAGACGAATCGCAAGCAAATGATGGCGACCTGTTGGAAGACTTTCCGGACGAAACTGACGTGCGTGCTTACACGCTCTTTCGTCGTCTACCTAATCGAGGCATGCACGACTAGGAATTAGAACTCGTGCACTCGCGGTTGAGCTCTTTGGCTAACCTTCGACTCGATCGGTTTGCAAGGCATCTGAAGAAGCTATGTATCAGACAAAACGCTATATCGCATCTAGATACAGATATCTTTAAGCTGCTCACGCAGCTTGAAGAGCTTGACCTGTACGATAATAAACTCAAGACTGTGGGAGATGCATTGGATAATATGTCTGCTCTAACGTGAGTAACGGTTCTCTCACTCTAAGTTTCTGGTGTATTCTTAAGTCGCGTAGCGTTCTGGACCTTTCGTTTAACCTGCTACGACAAGTGCCGGAGGCATTGTCGCACCTACGTTCCTTGAAGACCGTGTATTTCGTTCAAAACAAGATCTCCAAAATCACCGGCATGGAATCTGTGGGGGCGACATTAAGAAGTCTCGAACTTGGGGGAAATAGAATACGGGTAATTTGCGCCGATTAGCCGATCACTCGTAGGGGTAACTCACGCTGGTACTCCAGCATATCGAAGGGTTGGATGCGTTGGTCAACCTGGAGGAATTGTGGCTTGGAAAAAACAAGCTCACGAAACTAGAGGTGCAGTGCATCACATTATCATGGTTTGATGCTCAAAGTCATACGATACAACAGAATCTGAGTACTCTGAGCAGACTGAAAATATTGTCTCTTCAGTCTAACAGGATCACAAAGATCGAGGGTCTGGATCAATTGGCTGATTTGGAAGAGCTCTACCTGAGCCACAATGGAGTCGAGTGTTTAGAAGGTCTCGAGAACAACGTAGGTATTCGGTCAATTGTTTAGCCGTCAAACTTAAGCTCTTGCGCAGACAAAGCTGAGAACGCTCGACGTTGGTGCGAATTTTGTTCTGGCGATCGAAAATATATCGCATCTGGTATCACTAGAGGAGCTCTGGGTAGGTGTTTCTTGACTGCGATGGAATCTGTATCTCATTTTATGGTCAGCTCAATAACAACAAGATTGCTGATCTGCGAGCCCTCGAGCCGCAGCTCAGGAATTTGGCATCCCTTGAAACGATTTACCTGGAAGGCAATCCTTGTCAGCAGGCCGAAGGTACAAGTTACAGACGGAAAATAATGCTTGCGCTTCCTCAGGTGAAGCAAATTGATGCCACGTTAGTATCTTCCTTCGATGTATTTCTAGAGTATTCGGCTGACCCAGTTTGTAGTTTTGCGAGACCGTTATGACCCACTTGTCTTCAACAAATTTTCTGCAATGGAACGATACTGATTTCAATTAGCATAAATTATACTCAGCAATTGGCAGGCCTGTCAGTCTCCGGAAGTACCTAAAACCTTAGAAATTTAACAAACCCATACGCCAATCGTTATTTTCCCAGGTCTGGTGGGAAGGATAATGTTCCGTCCTATGTTCCACGTCCCTCAAGCTGATTCACATCTCGTAGCTGTGTTGTTTCTATAATATGACATAGCCACACTGTGCAAATTGACGTTATGATGCACTATTGACCATATGCGTGACCGGATCCTCAGATCTGCATCATGTACATTTCTCCATAATGCAGATCCGCCAGTGAAGCTGGAGGCAGGGAGACGGGGCAAGGCACCCCCGTAGCATTCGATGTTGCCCAGATGTCGTTTTTCTCGTAGTAGTCAACATATATAGTCCCCGTGAAATGTAGATATCCTGTCCAAGCCATGCGATGGTCCTGCACTCAACGTGGCCTTGATCGATATCAAGGCAATCTCCTCGTGGCCTGCATGCTACCTGTGATTTTCGGCATGTATCGATTATTACTGGATATGCCCAAGCAATACCATCACTATTCACTGTTGGATATCTGGGAACATACACAACGTGGTCCTGTATAGAGGGATTTGTATCTGAGCTGTGGGAAATAACTCCAACTCAAAGTGCGAACTACCAAATGAGACATGACGCTTACGACCATGGTATCGGATTCGTACGTCGGTGAATATAACAACAGACTGTTAAAAAAGACATGAATTGTTGAGCTAAAGGGCCGTTGGGTATATAATAATGATTGTGTCGTCGAGTTAGGATTTGAGGAAAGCCAATATGATTTTTTTTCTGGGGTTGGAACTCGCATTTCACGATTTCGTTTGTCTCTACAGCCCACGTATGTGGCCAGCAGCGCAGCTTGCGAGGCTGGACGCAGGCATGAGGAGTGCACACTCCAGGAGGCGTGGCAAGGACGTACAATAGTGTGCGTCCGTCCGGAATTTTCCGGTGTAACTGTACAGTTTGAAACTTTGGTGAGTGTGCATACCCAGATAGTCGCGGTCACGTAGGATCCAGCAAGGCAAACATCAGCAACCTACACAATGGCGAAAGATCGCGGTAGCTCTCCCATGTACATGTATAGCTCACATCTCATTCTCTACTTTCAGTTGGCGCTTCTGGAAAGAAATTCCGTATGACACTTGGTCTCCCTGTTGGTGCCGTCCTCAACTGTGCCGACAACAGCGGCGCCAAGTCACTATTCATAATCGAGCCTTATGGTTTCGGTGCACGATTGAACAGATTGCCTGATGCTGGTGTTGGTGACATGGTCGTTGCATCAGTAAAGAAGGGGAAACCTGAACTAAGGAAAAAAAGTGTGTATTAGCGCTGCACCTTGTATTAATCAAATGTGTTGATGAGATTGGCTTGCAGCTATGCCCGCTGTTGTTGTCCGCCAACGTAAGGCATGGCGTCGGAGAGATGGTGTTTTCTTGTACTTCGAGGTACGGGACATTTTCTATTTCGCATTATTAGATATGCAATCAATTCTACAGGACAACGCCGGTGTCATTGTTAACCCCAAGGGTGACATGAAGGGCTCCGTGATCGTCGGTCCTGTCGCAAAAGAATGTGTAGGTTTACATTTTAAGATGTGGAAGATTAGGTCTCTAAAGCTACTCTTCAGGTTGACCTGTGGCCCCGTATTGCAGCTAAGGCTGGCTCTGTTGTATGATTTATGGTGCGAATCACTTAGAGGCCGCTTACTTTGTGCAATTTTTGAAAATAAATCCCAAAAACACTGTTTGTTTCGAGCGGATCGCGAGCTTGCGAGCGTTGAAACGTTGACGCGTGAAACCGTGCCTTTGTAAGCGGTCACATGTAGATTCGCCATATGTGTGCTTCGATTGTATTGAAGCACACATCAGACTCTGCCCCAATCAAAAGGACTCGACTTGAGAATCGGCGCCTCATTCTCTTCTTCTCTGCGCCCATCTCCTTTTGCCTGTCGCTCTCCCATTTTTTCGCACCCACCCACCTCCCTTCTGTAACTTCCAGTGTGTTTTGGTCTGGATTAGTGTTTCCTTTGGACCCGTCGGTCTGCTACGCACTTTTCGGACTCTACACGCTCCGAAGGTTTGTCTCTGATTCGTTTATCTAAGACTAGAGCACCTTTCTGATCTCGTCTCTTCTCTTCAGAAATATCTCTTATCTTACATCGCCCGTTTGAAGGTAGATTCGCTCGCGCGCGAGCATTCGGAATTTCTGACCGTCATCAATTCTGCAAGCGTCTCTATCTCTACACCAGCCTCGCGGCCTTCGTATTAGACTACGCGCGACGAATACTACATCTCTCCTTCTCCCCTCATCTACTAGACCTCGCGGGAATACAAAGGTCTATTTGACGGAAGGAACATAATCCCAAGACGGATTTTTTACTGGGTCAAAACTGAGCGAGTAAAATATTTTGGTCGGGTTGAATTTGGCCCGCAGGTACTGATGCTACTGAACGCTAGTCAAAAGCACTTGCGACAGTGTCTGGAAATGCGTCTGTGATTTATATGTTGTGAAATAGTTCGCTTACCAGATCGCGCGGATGACGTCGGCCATGTCCTGCGAGCTTAAGGTGGTGTGCCTTGGTCATAATAATAATGGACTGCCTCACTCATCACACTGTATATGATTGGACTCGTCTAAACCCTCTTTCCTCAGTCCGTTATCTAAGGATGCTAGACAACACAACGCTTTTTTAACCTTTCAAGCAGCTTCTTGTCAATTGAGTCCATATCGTCTGCCGTCTTCTTATTTTTGCCATCCATTTCCCGCTGAAAATCCTCATGGCTATGAATTGTAGCCATGATATCTACAGTTTGAATGATAAATGCAGGATATTTCCGGTCGTCCTCCTGAGGGTCACGGAACAAATGGTGATGCAGGATTGGTATAGACTTGACCCCTTGATCTGGGAAGAGCTCCAGGTCCTTGAAGTCAGTGGAATGGATTCAGAAAATAACTGGGTGACATACCTTATAAGTATTTGACTTGTAGGCTCTGACCCAATAGGATTTCTTTCCAAAACTCACTACTGCGCGGTAGGCATCAGGTGTTGGCTGGACGGACATTGTGTCCGTTACAGGCACTCCATCCCTTTCAGGAACTAGCTTGTTCAGCTCGTAAGCCACAGCAATCTTTTCAACAACCCTAGGATACTGTGGATCCATCTCCCAATGGGTCCAGATGACGGATTTCACGTTCCGTCTACCATTGTTTTGCTTCTCCGCCTCATGATTGATGTCGATGGTGACCACCAATTGTATCATGCCTTTGGACAGGCATATAAGTCGGCCAGCATCCAAGGCCAATTTCTTTTCCCCTTCCCCATAGTATCCAACTTCGAAGGCAACAGTAGGGAACTCACCCTCTGCTTTTTGCACCTGCCCACTACCTTCTTTCACTTCATACAAGCTGAAATCAGGCGATTTTGATCCGGCCACCAGAGTAATGGTGGTTGACCTGCCCTGGGTGATCTTACTGCCATGATATTTCTTTGGATATGACGTTCCTGCATACCTCATCACATCAAACAATTCTGGGAGGATCTCGTGTCCAAGGCTCGGGCAGTGTACACTGAGCATGCCCTCATTGTAGTCAATTCTACATTGTCCTTAACATTTAGCTACTTGAAGCTGATCAAACCTATGCCATACCTCACAGCTTGCCAATCCCCGTTATTTGTGGCTTTTTCTACGACTGCTTCATATGTGGCAGATGGAACATCTTGTATGACAACCCTTGTCATTGCCCGATCTGCAACGTTCCTGAAGGACTTCAAAATGGAATCACAGGATTCCCCAGGGGTTTCAGAAGCATGTAAGGATTCTGGTTGACGCTAAGACTCCTCTACTGACGTACGTGTGCAGTCGGGTGGTGTGGGTATGTCGATAGGTTATTGAGGCGCAGGCAGTGAGAGAGATGTGCGAGAGATAGATCAGAAGCTTAGGCTCGAGTCTCTAGAGTCATGCGTTTAGTTTGCGAGTCATGTGACACCTATGTCGCTGATGAAGTTCTAGCTCTGTAATTCGACAGTAATTCACCGTGACCTTTATTTGGATGGCGCCAACTAACAAAGCCAGAGCAGCAGGTGTCAGCGCGAGTTCGTTCTTCGACCTCAAAGCAGAAATTGCAAAGAAAGAAGATGAATTTGCTCGGACCAAAGCTGCAGGAGGTAGTAAATACACGGTGGGAGGGGCCAAGAGACCCGGCAAGGTGAGCGAATCCCGTAATTGACACGGGAGGCTTGAATACAAACATAACGCAGAAACCGACTGTATGGACTCGCTCCAATAAAGGGGTACAAAATCGCGCTGCGCGCGACATAGAACTAGAAGAAGTCAGTAAGGTGACTATTGAGTCTGGGCGAGCCATCTTGGAGAGGAAGGCGAAAGTCTACGAGAAACTGCGGAAGGGGAAATCTGGCGGCCTTACTGACAAGCAGTACGAGGCTTTGCTCGTCGATGTATGTATGCTACCTGCATTCCATGACAGGCTTGCTGATATCCAGACTCTAGTTCGACTCTTATGGACCTAGTGATCATTTTGAGTCGGACAGCGATGATGTGGATGAATCATTGACAGTCCCTCAACAGCCTCAAAATGACGTAGGTACTCCTAATGGACCCTCTGGGATGATGCTCATAGAATGTTTAGGACGACCCAATCATTGAGTACGAAGATGAATTTGGACGACAGCGAACAGGACGCAGATCTGAAGTCCCTCGACACTTACTTCCGCGTTCTGAGGATACAGAACCGATACCGGATGATGACAAGTAAGCTAAAGAGCGAGTCCTCGTCATCCCAATCTTATTTTTCTTTCTTTCAGGGACGTCATTTACAATCCCGTCAACTACTTCCCAGTATTCGAACCTTCCGCAGAGCGCGTCCAAGCAGTTCAAGACGCTTACTCGGAAGCCAATAATCCATTGTCTTCTCACTACGATGCTTCAAAGGAAGTCCGCGCTAAAGGTGCTGGACACTATCAATTTTCTGCAGACGAGGAAATGAGGAAACAACAAATGGAAGAACTGCGGTCTGCGAGGATGGAGACTGAGAAGACAAGACAAGACGCTGGAGCAGTGGATCTTAAACCAGGAGAGGTGGAGGGCATGCGTGACGATAGCACCACTGCAGGCGCGTCGAGGAGCAGGGCGATGGAGAAGCGGAAGAGGGACATCGAGGAAAGGCGAAAAATATTAGATGCCAAGCGGAGGAAGGTCAAAGGTGACGAAACCCCCGTAGACCGAGGTCATGAGCCCGATACTTCAGGGGCTGTGACGTTGGAGGCACAGGACACATCTGGATCATTTGCGGTGCCAGAGAGGCAGGCAACTGACGCTTCAGACCGACCCAAGAGGAGAAAAGGCAAGCAGAAAGGGACCGACGTATCGGTACCAAAGACAGAGGCAGACGACTTTTTGGCCCAGATAGAGCGGGAAATATTAGGAGGTCGTTAACCACCAGTTCATACCCCTTATCGGTGGGTTAGTTCTTGTTGGGTAGGCATTTGTGCTCATCAAATATCTAGCTTTGACTTTTCTCGACAACATGAGCTTGTCGTAGACCTCCAGATTACGCCAGGACGTGATCAGGACTAATATGCCAACTACATTCGTCACTCTTATGGGGGAAGGTACTGCTATAGAGCAGAGCTTTGGATCATCTGCTACACGAAGCTCGCGCTCGTTGCCTCTAGTTGATGTACTTCTGTGCAGTGGCATTGCGGCCTTCACAATAAATAGGATCACTATGCACATGTTGCTACTGATATATACCACCAGCAAACGTGGTGTAAGTGATATATCGATAGGCACTCGAACTTTCTAGAGCCATAAATTCTAGCCCAATAGCCTGAGTTTTGAACACGTCATGCCACTGCTTCACCCTTTGCTTCGAGAACCAGCCTCTCGGGACAAATCAAGGAGAATCGACCCTTGTCCTCCTTAAATTCCACACACCACGTCCCCCGACGCAGATAACGTCTCTTCAATGGCTCTTCACCAGAGACGACATTCTCCATGAACTTCCTACACGTCCTGAGCACCTCAAGTGCGGGACGGAGAGCAGTAGCGTGCCCGCAGTTGATCATCACATTCTCAGAGTCGGGTTGCGTTTTTACGAGCTCGATGAGTTGATCGATGGTAGAGAACCACACGGGTAAAGATCCCCCGGTTGGAAAGATGATGGGATCATCTTCATATAGAGTGTCCCCGGCGTATAGCATTTTCTCGTCTGCATCCCACAACGCAAGCTCGTCGGGCGTGTGCCCGGGGGTATGCAAGACTGTGAGGCCCATAGATAAACCTGACGATGAGGTGATCTCATGCAGGTGCGGTACCAAAGTAAGCTCGTAGATCGGGGTTCGTAAGCCCAGAGCATTGCATTCCGAGTTTGCAGGGAAGTTCTCTGGAGAAACGAAGGTGGGCGAGTGGCTTGAGCCGAGAATGGGGCTGTCGGTGGCGAATGGTTCCACGCCAACTTTAAGTCCCAGGGAGTGATCAGCAGGTCGACGAGCTGCATCAGAAAGAATACCTACGGATATGATCGTAATGGCAGTGGCTTTCCACCACGATATACTTCATCTTCCCTCCTTCATTGAGAGGCTTTCCGTCGTTATCAGGAACATCGACGGTCTCGATGAACTCTCTCAAGCTCTTCAGACCGATCTCCGGATTATGTGTAGCCCCACCACATCCTGTGTCCATGATGAGGATGGTGTTAGCGGATGGGACTACCTTGGCATAGATGAATGGGTGCTCATTGAAGATGTCATCCCATTCGACGATCAAGAAAGTAGTCTGCGTCAAGCGTCGAGCGGTAAACGCTGGCACTTGCTTGTTCTCTGAGCTTGTGCCTTTCTCCATATCGTCTATCATGAAACGAGACTTGGAATGTGGTCTTCGATGTGTCACCAGGTAGAAAGATACAAAGAGAACACCAGCTAAAAAGACCAGTACTGATCCCAGGCTTGAGCTCATTCTGTGGGGAAACGTTGAAAGCGAAAGCACGATGAGAAGATTGTAGTCTTATCTTTGCGGCATACTCACCTGCAATGTACCACGAGACTTCTGAGAGATATTTCTGGTGATCTTATCCACCTGACACAGGGCAGATAACAGCGACTTCTTCTCCTCCCTTCAATGTCACTTCTTCAACGTTGTCCACCATCTCGGCGTTTACGCTCCATTGACTAGACTGAAGGATCTTGTCTAGGCCGGTGTCTGGGTGCAATGACACCAGGAATCCGCTTAATGAGGAGAGTGGGTATTGCGAGGCAGGGAGGGTGACCGATTGTTCTGTCAAGCCAGTCGCTGTTGACGCAGCAGCAAAGTAAAGAACAGTGATTTCTGGTTGGCCCATGATAGTTGGCTCTGGTCTAGTCTTCCTCAGACAGACACGAATGACCCTAAGATTTAGCTCTGACCTGAACGGACACGATGCTTCTGAACCATAAAGAGGTAGAACACGCTGGAACACGGCCGCCTTCACGAGCACAGGGCCCCATCAATTCCCCACATTACATTTCTCAACAACAACAAACAAGGGACTACATAGCATACTTCAGCATATCTAAGATATGAGTCTAATTATGCAATAATGTAGGTGTAGGGTACATTCTTAGTGGTCCTTTAACTCTGCACACCACCAGATTGGCTTCGAAGTCTTGATCGTGACGTCTTGACCTGGTACGAGATGGTTTGACGTGGACACAAGTCCATCAAAAGATGACTCTGTGTTGTCTAAGTTCCACCGCAGTCCAGTTGTCGTCAGGATGGTTGAGTCGATGCCGACAGGAAGGAGCCCACATGTTTGTCCTAGTACGTCGTGGTTGATGTGGATGAAATGTTCACCCTGAAATGGTGAGACACAGCACTGAAAGCAGTAAATTGACTCACTTCATCAAGGACCCATCCTACGTTATCGTCGGTGACTGTGTAGACACGTTTGCGGGTCTTGCGAAGTTTGTGGAGGTATGATAGTGTATGTACGGTCTGGTCCAACCTTCCGGAGAGACCTCCTAGGATCACGATCTCGAACTGTTCAGAAGATGGATTATGCTAGTAGTGAACAAAAAAATTATGGTTTTACCTCCCGCCCAGTTAAACGTTCTTTCTCTTCCAGTTCTTGCACACATTTCATGAGGTCCGTAGAATCTTGATTGGAATCGTAGATTACTGGTACATTCTGGGGAACTGTTGAGACAGTGTCGATTAAAACACAAAGGTCATACCAGCGAAGTGTAGTACAATTTGACATCGTCCCGTAAAGAGTCCAGATCACCCTTCACCATATCAGGGCGGAACCTAGACTTAACGTCACTTGCCATACACCGCAGCACACGCGAGACTCAAAACTACACTTACGAACTTCGAAGGTCTAGGTCACCGCTTGCGCACAAGATATCATGTAAACGATTGGCGCCACCGTCGGCGCAAGAACGCCATTCGCAGGCGGCCCAGAGGGTCTTTAACAATCTGGCACTAAAAGGTTGGTTCAGAATGATAAGTGCGCGCGAGATATTAAGGTCTTTGGAAGCTCGCGGGTCCAAAAATTGGCTGTACCATTCTACAACCATGGCAGTTACTAGAGGAGGTCGGCAGAATTCCAGGGCTGTTCATGAGTCCATCTCCAAATTATGACCTACATCGGGAAATTGTACTTACAACGAACCGAACCGTGAGAACTGACTGAGCTTGCCACCAGACGGACGAGCCTTTGAGACTCAACGAAATCGGGTTATCGACTCGGAGCACCACGGCGATGTCAGACCTAAGTTCCCTCGAGCAAAGCAACGAGCACATGCTCCAGGTATCTCTTTAATGCTACTAGTCTAGCTCGTGACTAATAAGTTTTTTTTGACTTTCAGTCAACACTGGAGACTGCCTTCCAGTCCACGGAAATTGCGCCTAAATCTGCTGCTGCCGCTCCGGCCGCTCCTACATTACTTTCAGATGATGCACCTGCAGTCACTTCGGAGGTCCTAGAAGATTCTGAACCGGTTGAAGAAGACGCATGGAAAGGAGAATATGAGGCTCAGGTAGAGGAATGGCGTGCTCAGTCAGCCGAAGCTCGTGCCAAAGCAGAGCGCGAGCGCGCACGGTGGGAGCAGATTAGGAAACGCGAAGCAGAAGAACGGCAAGCGCTCGGCCAGGAGCCAGAGAACTGGGATGCATTGGGCTCCCATATTACGTCCTCATTCGCCGCCGCAAGCGAAGTATTGGCTTCTTCGTCCGCCTCTCTAGCCTCGACATCCCTTGCGGATTCTGGGCATCTTGTTAGTGAACAAAAAGGCCCGTCGAGTCATTCACATGCCTCTCAACATCTGAAGACGGATAGAGGGTCTCCGTCGCAGAAATGGGAACATATAAATTCGTCCCCCACTTCTTCCTACCCATCTATGTCGTTTCCCGAGACTTCTATTCCCTCATCACCGTCTCCGCCGCATGTTGCATTTCAACAAACAATAGGACGTGATCAACCTCTGGAGCAACATTCTGCAGAACGCAAGCCCTCCAACGTGCCACCCTCCACCATTCCATCCTTACTTGACAGCACAATCGCGCCACGGACACGAATGACTTTGCTCCTTTCCTCTCTCGCGATCAACTTATTGCTTCCTTTTGTGAACGGGGTGATGCTAGGCTTTGGAGAAATATTTGCCAAGAACGTCCTAGTAGGATGGATGGGGTGGCAGTCGCAGAGCGGTCGCACTGCCGCGAACGTTGGTATTCGGAGATGATCCCCATCTTGGTAGTGTGCATACCCACTATGTACTAATCATTGGAAGCGTCACAATGCTCTTGAATATATACACCTGAAGGACTTTCACACAAGCAGTCACTGCGCGTTTTTTGTATTTCATCTCGCCCACAAAAGTATTCTGCCTTATTTGCAAGTGTTTTGATCTGGTGCGCTTGCTCATTTATGTCTGTGACATTTGACCCAAGTTACAGATACAGAAGTACCGTTGCGGCTTAGCTGCTTCTTCGCAAAACGTATTCTGGAAGCACTTTATCTTTGTGACGTGGAATGGGCCTGCAATCCAGCCTCACGTCTTTCGTGTTTTTATCATTCAGACTAACCTTTTAGTACCAGATTCTTATAAAGACCCTCTGGGCCACCTGCAAATGGCGTTTGATGATAGAGTTTGCATGATGCCTTGGGCGTAGCAGCTGGTGGCTCTAACCTTGGGGTTTGATCTTGCGTGTAGACCTTCGGATGTCGGTGTAGGTTCCTCTCTGATGCGGCGAGCAACCGATTCGATTCTTCAAGGCAGATTGTGAAACATGCCTGGCATCCATGTTTTAATCGACTATTTCTTCAAGCGGTCCCCCAACGCGTCTCTATACGGACTCAAGTACTAGAGTCACTTTTCAGAACACGCGTCTCAAATTGTCTTCAGGGCGAACATCTTATTTCATATCCGGAATGACGACTCTCATGTTCAGGTCCGTCCCAGCCAAGCATACTCGCGGTCACGGTACTGCCAGCAGCTGACTCTTTGGCTGCATTCGGGAAATGATCTTTACGTAATACCAAGGAACGACCATTTGTAAGCTTTAGGTGCTTGAATGTCTGAATGACACCTATGAACTGAAGAGCAGGCATGGGACGGGCAAATTCATTGCGATACGCAGCGTTTAACATGCCTTCCAGCACTGATGATATGATAGCAACGATATCCAGCGAGATGCCAACACTGATGCATACCTGGCTGATTTCTTCAAGATCCGGAAGCACTTGACTCGATCAATGAATGTCTAGTACACTCCACGTGCAGCGCGTGACCTAGGGATGCTTCGACACTAGCCTCGCTGCACAATTTGTGCCCCAAAAACTCTTAGGAAGTTCGAACATATCAAGCGCTGAGCAGACCAAGTTTGTAGGACAATTTTGATCCAATGGTACATAAATATAAATGAAGAGCACGAGGTTCAAGTGCGTTGTATAAGCTCGTGGAAGACGTGGATTCGTGGAAACCCCGACTCTGTCCTGCTTTGTCTTTCTACCATGTCCAGCGCAGGGGCAAAGGCTGTCTTTGTTACATGCCTCGTTATTAACGCAGTTCTGTGGTCACAGAGCCGATATGGCCAGTCTTACCAACACCAGTCTCTGCGGTCCCTTAACGGTTGGAAGCGGAATGGGCCAACACTGACGACGACTACAGAGAAGAGCTGCTCTCCTCTATCCTATTCGGACCTTTCGTTACAATGCGCACATGTTATCGAGTCATGTCCGTCGCCTGAGACGTTTCTAAACATTCCGTACTTGTCCTACTACTTCTGCGCCCCCGCATCCTTCCGACCTCTAATTTTCGCTGGATTAGTGCTCTGGCTGCTGTTTCTATTCAGCACGCTTGGAATATCTGCATCTGATTTCTTCACTCCCAACTTGGCGACGATTGCGACTTTCCTAGGTCTCGATGAAAACGTTGCTGGTATCACCTTTCTCGCATTCGGAAATGCCTCCCCAGATGTGTTCAGCACTTTCTCCGCTATGCGTGCAGACTCAGGAAGTCTTGCCATCGGAGAGCTGCTCGGAGCCGCCTCGTTTATAGTAAGCGTCGTGGCAGGCAGCATGTGCATCATCAAGCCATTCAAGGTCGAGCGAACCCCATTCCTGAGGGACGTTGGCTTCTTTACCGTTTCCGTCATTGCGCTGCTCGTGATACTCCACGATGGCCGCATCGGAGCGGGAGAGTGCGCATCATTGGTAGCCATGTACGTGTGTTATGCCGCAGTCGTTGTGGTGGGGAGCTGGTGGGAGCGGCGGCGCGATCGAAGGGAGAGGCTTGAAGCTCTCATTCGAGCAGAATACGGCGAGGATGAAGTCGTAGTGGCACCATATCACGACGTAGGTGCGTGTCTATTCTTTCCTTTCATTCCTGCCATTCTATTTTCGTTCATCCATGAATACATGCAGTTACCCCTCCCGCTAACACGCTTGCCGTGCCCCTCTCGCCACCAACACGACACCGGGCATCATCGTGTCCCCAACCTCCACGACTTGCACTCCCAACAACTTCACACACTCGCGCACTGTCATCATCTTTCCATGCACAAACCCCTGGCGGGGACCGTACTCCCTCGCCCCTGAGTTCGCCCCACCTCTCACAGATGCCGTCCTTCTCGCTGGTCGGGGCGCTCGAGTTCAGGCAGGTGGTGGCAAGCCTACAGGCGCACGCCACTTCCAGCAGTTTGTCCATCTTCGACAGCCCCATCACCCCCTACGCGGGTGGCCACTACCACCGACGTGGCGGGAGCCATGCAAGCCGCACTCCATTGAGCGAGGAGGAGCACTGGGACGCAGCGTTAGGAGAACTGCCTCTGGATGAGCGCAGTCCGAGGCTGCTCGTCAATGACATCATCTCAGAGGGTCATGAGCCGTCGCAAACATCGTCAGCGATCGACGTACAGGCACGCACCTCTGCTTCAATGTCACCCATTCCATCCATTACGCACACCCCTGCATCACCAACGGACACCGCATCCACCGCGACGACAGAAGTGGAGCCGTATGTTCCTCCCTCGAAACTTGAGCGTGCATGGCGGGTGATGAAAAAGACATATTACATCCTCTTCCCTGCCCTGCATCACTTCAGAGAAAAGAATGCACTAGGAAAAATAGCGAGTCTGCTTGCTGCGCCTGCGGTAATGGCGCTCACGCTGACTCTACCTGTGGTCGTGGTCCCATATGACTCTAATGGGTCTGCATCCGAGAAAATGCACAAGCGCCATCACAACGCCGGTGAGGATGGCCGGTTGATGGACTTTGAGGAAGACGGCATTGAACGTGCGTTGATTGCGGAGGAAGTGATGCAGCCAGATTTGCATGAGGTCGAGTTTAATAAATGGCTGATGGCTGCACAATGCGTCCTAGGCCCATTGTTTTGTTTTGGGGTGTTATTCCGTGCGTATGTTCTCTCTTTACCCGCTCCCCTTTCCTGCCGGTTTGGACTTTGAGTATGAGCTGACTGCTAATCTTTTGATTCAGATGAGGTGGACCACTTGATGTTCCTCATGTTAGGAACAGCTGTGTGTGGACTTGCAGTTGCTGCGCTTGTGCTCGTGTTTGCGGATGGTAGAAGCCACCCTACTGCACGTATGGCTCGGTGTAGTATGGGTTTCTTAGTTGCGATTGCATGGATTATGGCAATCGCCGATGAGGCTGTCAATGTGTTGCAGGTTCGTTCTATATTCTTTGCCTATACACCTCCTTTCGTACTAATGACCTACACAGACATTTGGTTTCATCTTTGGACTCTCAGATGCCATAATCGGCCTCACGATCTTCGCAATAGGCAACTCCCTCGCGGATCTCGTGGCAAACATGAGCGTAGCTGTGAGTATCTTTCCTTTTCTCCCACGCTTTCACCACCTGACCCAATCTTCAGGTCTTCGCCCCAATCATGGGCTTCTCTGCATGCTTCGGCGGGCCCATGGTCAACATCCTTCTCGGCGTCGGCATCTCCGGCTCCTACGTGATTTCGCAAGCTGGTGGCGAGCCATATACACTACACTTCTCATCTACGCTCATGAGCAGTTCACTTGGCTTGCTAGCACTGCTCATCGCAACGCTGGTCGTCGTCCCGCTGAATGGATACGTACTGAGTCGCACGTGGGGGTTCTGTTTAGTTGGCGCGTATTTCGTGGTCATGGGAGTGAATGTATGGGTGGAACTAAGGTGGTAGATGGTTAATATATGGTAAGAGAATCCATATACACGTTTGGAGGTTGATGCTGACAGTCGGTACCTAGGACTTGGTATTGAATGCGTTAACTTAAATGTACACCCGCGTCTGATGTCGCGGAGTTTTGATAGATGCTAGCTCTGATGTATGCATACGTTCAAATTGACAACAAAATATCAGGAAATCTTTAAGAATGGCTGTACTAATACCGTCCACGGCCTTATCTGCTTCTTCATGGAGCATGGACAGACAGGTCGTCATGTATGAATGCCTCATAGTTCTCACTTGAAGCCTTGAACTCATCTTGACAGCTCGTTTGGTTACGTTGATTACACTTACCATGAATGCTTTCCACCTTCATTTAATCTTCATCGCGATTAATAACGCGCAGAACGTCCATGTCTTTGTGGCAACCATGCAAGGAGTTAAAAGGTGAGTTATTCAGTTATATTTCGAGCTAGCGTTGCCTCGCTTTACCAGGTTTCTATCATGCCACCGAATATACATGGCTTGATCTAGTCCTCGTGGTTTCCGATCATACCTGGGCGCTTTATCCAGTTGATGTTCATGCTCCATCTCTACAACACAGTGTGCCCCCATTGCAAAGGACAGATTTTGCCCCTATGCCCCCTGGAGTTTGAGGTTTCAACCTCAGCCAAGGGTGGTGGAGCGAGCAATTAGTTGCTCAGCTTGAACTCTCGACAAGTTGACTTACAACGAGAAGCGAGATTCTCGAAGTCGCCTGAGTCTGGGTGTGGGGGACTATGCTGATGAGCTATACAGTTCCTTTTGTGACTCCCAATGCGATAGACAGACTTCATGACAAGGACAGCAACCTCAGGCCACGCCTACTCCGTCTCCTACGCACTCACCGACGACCATCGTCTATGACACTTATTGCAGCCGCTTACCCTACCTTTTGTGTTCGCAGTCGTAGCCGTCCCAATAACCCCGGGTCACTGCAGGTTTCTGCGGAAACTTGAATTCAGCAAGACGACTACCCCTGCATCTGAGATTATATCCCGTGCGACCCAGGTCACAGGCTACGAGTTGTTTGACAGACAAGCATATACATGGTGAACGAATCAACGCCTTCATCCCTTTGTCTCTGTTCGCCTCGCTCATTCTGTCACGTATCTTTTTTTTTTTTGGCTGTTGAGCCACTCACGAATGTATATAGTCTGGGCATGTGCCCCCCGCGTAATCGATAGCAGAATCACACTTAGCGCTTGCCAGGCTCTCAGGAGGTCTCTTGAGAACTTCTGTCTTCCACAGTAAATCGTAGCTTAGCACTGCATCTTTCTTCGATTGCTCGATCAATAATGATTCTCCTTCGAACACGCACCAGGGGCGCTCCGGTCTGTTAAAATGCCCGGGCTGTAGTAAATTATGCATGACAATGTGTTAAGGACTGATACATCTAAACTACATCTACTGGTGTGCACCAAGACATATCAATAAGGTGACGACGGTGCAGTATATAGCAAGATGATATGATGTGCTAACACGCTGTTTGAACGAACATCACAGTAAGCAGCACGAAAACCATATATTCTATATCATATTAGTAATACAGATTGGGCTTATTCCCACATCACAATTACAAATAGTAGTGTATCGTCCACCATGACATTGCCAAAACTTTTGAAAGCGCTGCCCTCAGAGCTCAGTTTCTCACCATCGCGGCGTTTCATCTGTTCAGTTGACGGCGCTCCGATCATCGCTCCAAACCGTTTTGAGGATCACTCAAGAGTCAATATTTGGATATCCAATGTTGCAATGTTTGTCTTGTATTCTACAAGTTGCCGGTTTCTCACTTGTGCGCCGCGGTTTTTGTGCCAGGGCACCTGCGTCAGGCTGCGTGGCCGGCGGACAAGCCTTTCGTGCGAAGGTACCTCTAGGTACAGGCTGCCTGGCTGACGGACTAGCCTACTAAGTGCTGAACCTTAGCTCGGCCACTACGGCACCAACGAGTTGGACGACCTGGTCTCGGGCCGCAGAGGTGACCTTGCTTGCAAGCAGTCCATTGAATGAGGCGATACTACCTCACCCTGACGACGCCGACCTTGTAATTGACGTTGTCTGACCACAATACCAATGATAACATCAGTTTCGCCTCTCCCTATTTAAGTAAGGACTTCGTGTCTTCGAGGCCCCAGCCTTCCCTAAAGACTGTTGTCGAAGCCACTTACCTCTCCGTCTTGTTATTCCAGCCATTGAATTGGTATCCGAGCTTGTGATTATCAGCTACGGTTGACAATCTCACCGTTTTCAAGTTTGCGTCGAAGCTACCTGCTGCACGTATGGCGCGATATAGTATGGGTTTCCTGGTTGTGATCACATGGATGATGACAATCACGGATATGGCTGTCAATGTTGTGTGCGGTCCGTTCTATATTTACTCTTTTCTTCAATCCGTATCTTGCTACTGTCGTTCATACCCCTTCGTTTCTTTGGGTACACACATCTCTCATCGTACTAACAACCTACACAGACATTTGGTTTCGCCTCAGTCGGCAACCCCTCGCACATCTCAGTATACCAAACAGGAGAATAGCCGTAAGTCTTTTTTGTCTCCCCCCACCCTCGCATCACCTGATCCCCAGTCTTCAGGTCTTCGCCTAAATCATGGACTTCTCTACATGCTCCGGCGGGCCTATGGTCAAATTTCCCCTCGGCATCGGTATCTCCGGCTCCTATGCGATTATGCAAGCCGGAGGCGAGCTGTGCACGCTATATGGTTGACGCGTATTTATTGAATTTGTGGGTGGAGCTGATGTGGCAGTCTAAGATGGTGAGAGGGACACTCAGAGTTTTGATTATGACGGACGATATTTGGACTTATTGAATATTTTTAAAGGTTATGCCTGCATCACCATGGACTACTTATGTATACTACTTATTCCGACTTATACCTCGACGACTTACATCAATTATTTAAGGTCACACCCGAGGCTCTTAACTTTTATTGATAACAGGTTGAACATTTTCTACTTTCCGACTCCGTTGACTCGGACACGATTACTTGGGAGTTGGAGTCAAGGACCTTCGCCAAACCTTGCATCAGGATGAATGGCGCGATCAATGACCATGTCTTTGCGTCATGGCCACCGTGTGAGGAGCTAAGTGTTGATTTTCCCAAGTTTCTATTAGCATGGACGCGTGACCATCGCCACCTCTATGCTTGATGATCTGATCTAATCTTCGTAGTTTCCAATCCTACTTGGGCATTGTATCCCGTTGATATTAATGATCTCGGCAACCCATTAAACCCCCATTGCAAAGTACGGATCTTACCCCACTGCCTCCTAAATCCTATGTGATCCTCAACCAAGGTAATGTCCTCATCTTCGAGCCTCCGAGCTTCTCAGGGTGATTATTTAGTACGTATTAATTTCCATCTACATAGACAGGGAGCCTTTTACAATTGGCACGAGCATGCATTTGATTTTCTCTATTACCTTCCCACCATCATCGCCCCCATCATGTCATCGTGATAGGCTTCTCCACGTACTTTGAGCCTACTGTCAGTATTCTCTTTCTAACTGGCCCCGTCTCTGACTCCTACATGATTTCATGGACCAGAGATGAATCTCATACACTACATTTCATTTGGTTTTCTGATACTCGTCGTCCCATTGAACGATTGAATGTCTTCTACCTAATATACATTCCGTATGTCTGGATACACCACTTCGTACGAAGAATACATATTGGTCTGTGTAAGTGTCGGAGGATATTGTGATATTAGGAGGAGCTACAATAATCATTACGACAATGGTGAGTGTATCTATATCAACTCCTCAAGGTATCAGAAATTCTCCACCAGGCGAACATTCCAACAAGACCTATCATGCTATGCAACATCCTCCTGATCGCACAGATGACTTGTCACTGTCAGGCTCATTGGTTGCGGAAGCACTGCACTTTTCTCTCTTGACATCATGATGCTCCTCCGGGTCGCTGTAGCCCTCTGGAGTTTTCACCGTGGCTACACACTTTGGTTCCAAGCGGCCAAGCATCGCCTGCACATATGCAGTTTCCTTTCCTTCCCAATCTAGCTCAGACGAAGGTCCCCAGCGTTTTTCCACCTTCTTCGCCAAGTCCCGCCGTCCGAACCTCAGTAACGAGAGTATGACGGCTCGTTGCGCCGACTCAAGCGCACCCACAACCCATGCGTGATGCGCACTGGAGGCCTCCCCCGCAAAGTGCAATTTTCCATCAGCAGCAGGACGCGTGAGGTACGGGTACAGGTGACTGAATTGCCCTGGCGCAAATATCGCAAATGCCCCACCGGAGAATGGATTGTCTCTCCAGTCATATGCATGATGTGTGATGTACTGTGCTGCCAAAAAGTCGTAGGTGATCCCAGATCCGGCGTGCAAACGTGCAAGGTCGCGTAATACGACTTCCTTGAGCCGTGACTCCCCAGAAGGCGATTCCCGGTTGATCAAGGCCCCTATACGTTGGGCATCCTGACCCACTGTATATGAGGCGATGAGCACAGTTGGCTTATTTGGGTCATCGTGGATGCTGTGGGACGGATAGCAACACGTGCGGATAGGGATATCACCGAACGATGTACCGCCCTTTGTTATGCCGCACCGCGTGATCCACCATGCGGTTCTGAACTTTATCGCGACCTTGCAGGATGTATCGTATCGCAAACAGCGCAGGGCATCTCTTTGCACAGGGTGCAGCTCGGCGTCAATGAGGTCCATGCTTTGTGAGCAACCCAAGGGAGTGGTGTTGAAAACCGAGTCATACTGACGGATGGATGATTGACCCGATGGAGTGACGAGCTTGACTTCCACTTTCCCATGCACCCGATTCAAAGCGATGCGAGTGGCCGTAGTGAGATACTCGGGTTTATGAGGAGCAATCCTGTTCAACATAGCAGAAATTGCAACTGACGAGCCGCCGTCTATGCACTTCCATCCATAGTCCTCCCGATCGTGGAAGTCCGCGCCAAGAATGATATACTCGGTAAAAGCTTGGTCAAAGAAGTCGCTGGGGCTGATAAACTTCAGTGCGAATCACGGTAAAGTCAAAGCACCTCGTACGCAATATTTGTCTCTAGCCATTGACTGGTATGATAATCAAGCTTCCTAATGATCATTCAACACAAACTATGGAGAATTATGGAGCCGCCACCGACGACTCACATGTACACGCGCAAGTATTCCCTGATAGAGTAGTCGTCTACCTCCATCAGTTTTTTGTAACCTTGCTCAAAGTCTTCCTTCAAAAGCTGCAGGTAGGGTGCCGACGCCTGCTGAAGGATTTTCTGTACTCCAATAGCCACATACCTGACCTCAAATATTAGCGCCTTGCTCGTATAAGAGAACAGAACGGCCGCATACTCGTCTGGCACCGTGCCGCCGTTCGTGACGCTGAACTTGTATGGATCGTACTCCGAAAGGTCCATAGGCGGACCCAAAATGTTGTTGAACATTATCGGAGTATTCTTACCATTCATGTGGTAAGGAATTAAGGGAACATTCAAATCTTCGAATAGAACAAGTGCTCTGATGTCCATATTAGAATTGTATTCAGAACCAAAATGCCCTGCTTACTTTTTCATCATTGGAAATTCGGACCAACGCATGGCCCCTACGTCATAGTAGTCATGAGGATCCCCGCTGAATCTATGAGTATACAAGCGTCCCCCAGCGCGGTCCGAGGCTTCCACGAGATCGAACGGTATACCAAGTTCTTTCAGAATCATGGCGATATACAGCCCAGCTACTCCAGCACCAATAATACAGAATTTGACATCCAGAATGCTGTCATTCAGATGAGCTCCTTCTTCAGAAGGACGATTGGTGCGGAACAAGGTATCGTTCGAGCAGGCACCACCTAGGCCTGGGGGATGAATGGGTAGTTCTGTATCGTGGGATTCACAGAGAGCACAGAGTTGGCGAGAAATGCTCTCGCGAATGAGCTGACGAGCGTACCGCGCTGTAAAGGAGAGTTCGTCAACCGTCATGACCAACAAAGGGTGAAGTGGGACACTGGGGTAGATAGTTACAGGTGTTGAGAAGGAAGGACCATTGCTCGGATCCGAGCTAAGAAGCGAAAATGAGGTCATGCACATTGCACGTTGCGCGCTGTCGTTGCTGAGCGCTGAATCATGACATCATGCCTCCCATCAATTCCACTGGAACTGCCGAACAACCCTGAATCCGTCTTACTGTTCAACACCCAGACATCACCGTAATATCCAAGCGTCTTTGGCACCCTGACTATTACCTACTCCGGAGGCGTCGCACCATGATTTCAGTTCCCAACTCTTCAAATAGAGACGGTGCGTGTTAAAATTGTATTCAGAACGCACATGAGATGATGAAAAAGGAAGCAGGCCAAGTCGAACCTAACACACGGCCCGACAAGCTTGACTTCCCTCCCCTAATTGGGAACGATTCTGAAGCAAGTGACCATAGTGCGTTTGGGCTTATGAGGAGCAATTTCGTTCAGCATAGCAGCAAGATGGACCACCGGCTATAAACTTTCATCCATAGTCCTCCGATCGTGGAAGTTCGCCCAGAATAATAGTAAATGCTTGGTGACAAGGGACTTGAAGGAACGGCCCGTTGTTTGGGTTCAACTGAGCAAAAATAAAGCCGTGCATGTTGAGCATCCACGTAACGTTCGTTTCATGACATTGTGCAGCTCGCAGCATCCTAGCTAGAAATGCATGTTACAAGGCTCCCGACCACGTAAACCATGTACGCAGCACTGTGTGTCCTAGGGAGATATACATCTTTGAGTAACATCCCTCTGAGCCCGAATCCCGATGCCTACTTTTCGGTAAGCGCCTTGTAGTATGCACTATTGCTCGACCCGAGGTGAAGTCATGTCCAATTGCCGAGATTCAGATGTTCGAAAACACGACAATGGTAAAGAAGTCTGTTATGGGGAATCATCAGCAACTGGGTACAATAGAGGACATAGTTGACAGTGGACGAGTGACGGTAATTGCCGGCCCATTGCTCCTTTTTTTTTTAGCTAGCTGAGAATGGCATAATACTATAAGCATCAGCCCCAACCCACCCGTATGGCGAGTTGGAAATGACGCTGATAGTATATTAGACAAAGGAGAGTGGTATAACGGCGGTGTCTACATGCAGCCACGACTACTGCATGCTGTGACACCCTCTGAGCTGCAACTTCACACTGCTCCTATGAGATAGCAACGCCGCAGTGGAAGACTCCTCGTAGTCACCTGAGAAGACTATTAGCGGTTTAGTCTTTCATTGAAGGGAGAAGGCGGTGCCAAAGCTGTACGCGCGAGGGTCGCAGTACCCGACCCAACAAAACCCAGGATCGATGCTGCCGTCGCAGCCTGCAAGCAGAAAATCATGTCAGAAGGTTTATGGCACTGTAGTACAAAGTAAGAGCCAAGCTTGAAAATGCCACGAACACGAACAGATGAACGTTCGATAAGGAAACTAAACTAAATAGGCAGATCCGAATGACAGCCGAAATCCAAGTCGGTTCTGACGCTGACCACGCTATATCATACGATATGTACTAGTTAGTTGGTGCCATAGCCCAGACCGTCATTTGATACAGCCATATACGACACTAGATCAGCCCACTATACCTAATATTTCACTATCGCCGCCAAGCACCTTAAATACCATCTTCATCCGTAGCGCCGCAATGTCCCAATCCACAGGCAAAATGAAGCTTGCAGTCCTTACTTCGGGAGGCGACAGCGCTGGCATGAATGCTGTCGTCCGTGCCATCGTCAAGATCGGCATCTTGAGGTGTGTTTCAATTCTCACGTCTGCATCGCTTCAACTTCCATCAACATCTATGTGACAGAGGCTGCGAAACATGGATAGTAAGGGAAGGATACGAGGGACTTGTGAGGGGCAACACGCAGGCGCATGCAATCCATGCAGATCTTCCAGCTGATGCATCTGCACTAAAATGCGCTCATCGAGGAGTACCCACCAATCTTACGCAGAATCTCCGTTTTGGAGATGGTGACCTTCTACGAGACGGAACGGGTGATCATCACCATGGCCGCACATTGAAAGGTCGATATATCGTTCGTGTGGGGTGGGATGATGTCAGAGGTTGGTTTGCTGAGGTGCGCATGTTGTTCCCCAACAACGCCTGTATGCTGACTATTACCCGGCAGGGTGGTACTCTCATTGGAACAGCTCGATCGGCAGCCTTCCGTACTCCAGAAGGTCGTCTGTCTGCTGCCCACAACCTAATCAAAGAGGGGATCGATGCTCTTGCCGTCTGTGGAGGTGACGGTTCCCTAACCGGCGCCGACCTATTTCGTTCCGAATGGCCTTCCCTCGTGTCACAACTGCTCACTCGGGGTATGATCACAGAAGAGCAGGCAGAGAAGCACGGACATCTCAAGATCGTTGGCCTTGTTGGCTCGATCGACAATGACATGAGCATGACAGATCTGACTATCGGTGCACCGACGGCATTGCACCGTATTTGCGAAGCTATCGATAACATTAATTCAACAGCTGCAAGTCATTCGCGTGCATTTGTGCTGGAGGTGATGGGGAGACACTGTGGCTGGCTCGCTTTGCTTGCTGGTGTCAGGTACGTTGTGACTACTGCCGATATACAATGCTTATGGTAGTTCAGTTCAGGGGCAGACTTTATCTTTATCCCTGAACGCCCGCCCCTTACTACCCCTGGGGGAACTTGGGAGGATGACATGTGTGAAGCCATTCAAGGCGTAAGTTGAATTCCTTTTAATCTCTGTTATTGTTACAAGCCTCCTTTACAGCACAGAGAAGCTGGCAAGCGTAAAACAATTGTCATTGTCGCCGAGGGTGCGCAAGATGCGGATCTTCAGCCTATTCGCGCAGAATACGTCAAAGACGTCCTTACTGAACGTCTTGGGCTCGATACGCGTGTCACAACTCTTGGACACACACAGCGTGGTGGCAGGCCTTGCGCTTTCGATCGGATTCTGGTATGTCTTCGTGACTTGTTCATTCATCATTGTTCATTGCAACTCGATTCAGCCGACATTACAAGGCGAGGAGGCCGTTAAGGCACTCTTAGAGGCTACACCCGACACTCCCTCGTACATGATTGGTGTAAGGGAGAACAAGATAACCCGTGTGCCGCTCATGGAGGCGGTCGCGATGACCCGTGCGGTAGCTGATGCAATTGGCGCGAAGGACTTTGCAAAAGCAATGTCCATGCGTGACCCTGAGTTTTACCAGAGCTTGGATGGTTTCTTTGCCACCTCTACGCTATTCAAGGAGAAGCAATTGCCCCATCACAGAGTAAGTTTATCATATCGCTTCAAGTTTAATCTGATATCTTGTCGCGCAGAGGATGCGTGTTGCGATTATGCAGTACGTCTTTGCATACTGTATCTCAAAAAATGCTGTCTCATTCTACGTAGCATGGGCGCCCCAGCTGGCGGCATGAATGCGGCCACCCGAGCTGCAGTACGTTACTGTATCAAGCAAGGTCATCGCCCACTTGCAGTGCACAACGGCTTCCGCGGTCTGCTTGACGACAACATCCACGAGCTTTCCTGGCTCGGTGTTGATGCCTGGACCTCCCGTGGCGGTTCTGAGCTCGGCACAAACCGTACCCTCCCAGATGTTGACCTCGGCGCGGTGGCTGCACGTTTCCAAGAGCATAACTTCCATGCACTTCTGTTGATCGGCGGTTTTGAGGCATTCAGCGCGCTGCTGATCCTTGAGACTGGGCGGAAGCACTACCCCGCATTCCACATCCCCATGGCTCATCTGCCAGCTACGATATCAAATAACGTGCCGATGACGGAGTTCAGCTTGGGTAGCGACACAAGTTTGAACGCGCTTGTTGATGCTTGCGACTCGATCAAGCAGAGTGCGAGTGCGAGTAGGAATCGGGTGTTTGTAGTTGAGACGCAAGGTGGCAAGTGTGGGTACCTTGCCACCATGGGCGCGTTGGCGGTGAGTAATCTGTTGGTAATGTCCGGAGAATATGAATCTGATGAGTGCGCCTACTCAGACTGGTGCCAGTATTGTCTACACTCCAGAGCAGGGCATGAACCTCGACACCCTTCGCCAGGACGTCAAATTCCTGAAGATCCGCTATGGGCTAGATGCCAAGGGCAAGAGTGAAGGACGTATGGTCATTCGGTCAGTTTTACTTTCAAACTCAAACAGTAAACTTACTGAGATCATTTACCAGCAATGAGTGCGCGTCGACGGTCTACACCACTGATGTCGTGACGAAGATGTTCAAGGAAGAAGGCGGTAACCTCTTTGATTCGCGTTCCGCCTCCCTTGGACACACCTTGCAGGGTGGGATCCCATCACCTATGGATCGCGCACGTGCCGCGCGTTTATCTCTGCGATGCATGGCATTCCTTGAAGAACATCACGATGCCCTGGAGAAACAAGCTGGCAAAGTGAAGCTGGCGCCACCTGAAAGCGCTGCAGTTATCACAATACAAGGGTCTGCTCTTAAATGGGTGCCAGTCCAGGAGATGGTGCAACACGCAGATATGAAGAACCGCAGAGGAAAGACAGCTTGGTGGGCGGAGATTAAGGACCTTGTGGAGGCCCTGGTTGGACGGCCAGAAATTTTATGAGTTGACCAAGAGGAACAGCGTGTCATACGTGTGTGTATCGACGTGCATGATGTATTCGCTTTCCGGTTTTATTGATAGACGGTTGGTGGTCGAGCAGAATAATATGATGATTTACCTACTCAGTCGTTGTCGTTGGGTGTGTGCAACTCCAATCTCGACACTGTCCAACTTCACCGTGGGTCAGTACTTGGTAACGATTTGAGACCACGCAATGACGACAATTGATTGCAGGCAGCGATTGACAAAGCCTGTAACTAGTTGTGGTCACTTGCCTTGTCATAGCATTTGGTAGTGAACAGGCTGTTGTGGACGCCATTGTATCCCTGCACTCTGAGAATTAAAGCTGGGTCCACAACCACAAGAGCATAAAACAAAAGCGGAGTGCGAAACTAGAGGATTACACAGCCACATTGTAAGTGTTGATTTTCGCACGGCGCGTGACTGTTTGCACGTTTTATATTTGCAGCTGGTTCTGGTTTTCCCAAGTCTTGACTTGACCTGTATCTCTTCTAACTTGTCAATACTTGTCACCGTCTACAATGCCTCCAACAATATTACCACCACGACCTGAACTTCCGTTCAAACACCAGAATCCTCATATCGCTTCTCGTAAGTCCTTTTCTAAAATGCTTGTTTACATCCTGACCCTCGCCTAGTCGACCTCTCTAAATTGCCTCCTGTTAAATATCAGTCGCTTGATCGCGATGGCCATGAGGTTTTGGTACGTTTACCGATTATCTCACCCTTATCACAAGCTGACCCCTCCTAAGGTCGGGCGCATGAAGATCCCTACAGTATGTTCGGTTAAATCCAATTTGATAATTACTCAAGGATCAATCTTTTCTAGCCCGGCGGTCATGCTTTCATCTTGAGACGTTTTGATACGGGTGCCATCAGTCTGACTACTATGTTCCGGGCCGCCTTCCCCACTGCTTCTGAAGCTGATGAACGTCGCGAAACTGTCTGGGTAAAGGATACCTATGATCTCGCTGGGAACAACGGCTCCGCTAAGGAGCCTGCCATTGTGCGTCTTGCCGGAACATGGGTCAGCGCAGAGGTCGCTCTTCTTTCCGAATTCGCACAAACATATGGTTTGGGGGGCGTCATTGCTCATGTCGCCAAGGCCACCCCAGACCCCTCTGCAGCCTACCGTCGCTCTTCCACAAAAACGACACCCAAAGCGGCGCAGAGGTCGTCTCCTGCTGCGAGTAGTACACTCCCAACTCCTGCTCCGTCAATCACACTTCCGACCCCCAAACGCAGGCGGGAATCTTCTCCCATACTGGTCGCAGATCCTGCGCCTTCCACCTTGCCTCCTCCACGCCGATCGGCGCGAACAAAGAGTCCAGCACCTGTCCCAGTCTCCCTGCCAGCCAGATCGCCCGTCAAGCCCAAATCACCAGCACCTCGCTCGCCGGCACGTCATTCACCGGCACCTATCTCGCCAGCGACCAATTCCCCCAAGCCCAAGCCATCTGCACGAGCCGTGCGGATTATCGAGGTTACTACTCCAGGGGGGTCCGATGAGACTGTTGTGGAGGAGGAGGCAGAGACAATTGAAATGGCGCACCCGAATATGTCTCAGGACATAGCCGAGCAGAAGGAATTGATTGAGCGGTTAAAGGCGGAGAGAGATGCACCGTTGATGGAGACCGAGACATTGAAGCGCGCGAGGGATGATGAAGATGAGAGTACAGAATTTAGGTTCCAGTTTAAGGAACCCGAAGTGCAGGAAAGGCAAATTGCAACAAACAAGCGTGTTGGAAGGTTCCATCTGGAGCCAAGGCAAAAATCATTTGCATGGGGCGTCGCGGCATTCGCAATTGGAATGAGTGCAGTGTAAGTGTTTACCCATCTAGCTCTTGTCCTTGTTTGCTTATGAGAATACAGATCATTCATCCCAAATATATTCTGAACATACTATCTGCTTGTTTTATCTGTTTTCCTTATTATCAACTCTCGTTTCCCTTCTTTTCTGGTGTAATCTTAACACCTGTACGTCTGCTCTCGTGTGACACATTTCTTTCCCATCATGGACTGTCATAATGTCCATTCATTCACCTTTTCGTAGCCAATTTCGGCTTTCCGGTTGACTTAGGTAGATCGTTTCTATTGTTAAACGTCGAGTAGGTAGTATTGTATGCTGGTGATATTGGAATACATGCGCAGATGACCGAAGGCGAGATTGGTTAGCGCTCTCGTGAGTCGTCTCGGCTACACTTTGCTTGTGTAAGTACGACTCATGCCTGCCGGTACTTCTGTGTGTTTGAAGTATTATCAAGGCTGCGCGCATCTTTGCAAGACCCGATATGAAACTTGGAACTTGTCTTCAGTACTAGTACATCGGATGATGCTACGCGACGCGTGCATTGTAAATTTGTACAGCCATGTCGCAATAAGATTTCTCCGAGACCTTCAAGTTCGTATGCTCAGGTGTCCCGGGCCGTTCTGTTTATGCAAATGCTGTTGTTCGCTTTCAGGATTTACAGACTAGTATCCACCATTTGCACCCTGTCAACTTATGGCGATGCGCAAATGTAAAATCTCTTACCGGTGAATGGCACCATTTCTTTCTGCTTGAAGCTAACAGCTGCCGTGTAGCAATGCGGACAGTCTCGGTCCATCTACCGAACGCGAGAAGGGCGTATCAGCGTCCAGTCTTTCTGAAGTTTGATCGAGATTCATGTAAATTTTTACACACCCGGCTCCCATCCTTTGCAGCCGTCCTGCATACAGTCTTAGCTCTCGATAGCTGTGTTTTTGACGGTAACGCCGGTGTGTAGCCATTGACATCCATCACGGTATTGATTCGCTGGCAACCGTGACGATGTGCCTTGTGCTCGATCGTATTTTTTGCAGTTGGTGTTGCGGGTGCCTCAGAACCTCTTGTGTTACATTTCTCTCAGGGAGACTTGGACAACCTGATTTAATTGGCCTGACCTCTGAAGTTCTCCGGTGAGTCCGTGAATAGCCCTGAGATCTTTGCCCCACGCTGTCTCGGTGCAATTTTTTCAGCGAAGCGTCTCGTGTATCATGACTTTTCACGAAACTTATTTGACAACCTGTGTACTGGTGGTCAGATGGAGGTCGCCAAGTTTCTGTCGTGTGGTTTCTAAATGTGGCTGTTGGTATGGCAGACTGAAGCCGTTTGTGCTGAACACGGATGGTGAACAGCTTGTCAGTAGTGTCATGCACACGATGATCGCGATACTTACAAAATTTCACCGCCTAGCTGTTATATCTGCATTGGGGGATCCACGGGATGTCACGGTAATGAACTCAGTTCATTTGACGAATACATGTATGAGGCAATATATTTCATGTCGAAATATTGTAGTCTCGCGCCAAACCAAGCCACCTTGTCGAGAACGCGACGTGCTTAAGGCAAAAGGCACTCAACAGAAAGGATAGAGTGAAGCCGGGAGTTCGTCCCCAGTCAAATTTGTTATATTAACATCACCAGGGAGGACCTTGCTAGTGCGGGAGTGTGCAAGTCCTGTACGATAGTAGTATGTACATCATAGAAATTCTTTTGCTCACTTACACGCACTACATCAGTGTGTAATTCGTGCGGGAATCATGAGGGAGTCAAAAGAAAGTATAAGCACATTGATTAATGGGTTGATCTGACCCAGCTTTTGTATCTATTCATCCATCCTCGGACCACACCATCATGCAAAATCCGGGATTCTTGCCATCCACGTTGTGAGAGAGGCATCAGCGGAGAAGCCACAAGAAGCATTGAGACGGTCTGATCTCCAGAAGCCCCTGTGCATTCGCGTGACCAAGAGAGATTGAATGACAACCTGACACCTGCTGCGTAATAAGTAACCGTCACCTCCTCCCAAGTGAGAATATACAAACTCTGCAAGCATGTGTCCAACTGGAAACTACGTCTCTTGTTAATAGAGTGGCTTTGAACGTACACAAAAACTTACCGGAAGAAAAATTGCGGTAAGAATGACACTAAGAGAAAAGACTATAACGTTCAGAAAGTAAATATGCGAGGTATTTATTGATCTGCGAGCACCAACCAAGACCGCAGCCACAATACAACAGATTATGTCGCAAAAGGCTGAGCATAAGACGGTTATCAACCCTCCAGCCTCCATGACTCTTGACAGTGCGATACAGCAAAAACAACAATATTTCTAAAATCGCGCGGACGCATGGGAACGTAGTTAGTTCAAGCTCGTGTTAGAAGCAGCTCCAAATACGAACGTAACTCTGCGACGATCACCAAGCTAAACGCTACAAATATTCTGGAGCTAGTCCCTGTGTCCAGATATCCGGAAATGCCAGGGATCCAGCATGGTTCTGTATGCCAGAAGTAGGGTGCTAAGCATGCAAAGAGTCTAACTTGAATGTCTACATACCAGGGACTGATGAGTTAAATTCCTGCAGGCAGATGGTAATTGGCACTAAATAGGCCTGCGGAAAAAAGAAGAGTTAGACATCGTCATCTGCAGTTGGCCGCGGGGTCTACATATTGGTCTCACAATGGTGCTGACGACCGCGCACACCGCAATCCATCTCTCCCGTTGCCATACTGCATATGCTCTGAGTATGAAGATACCTGAAACAATGCAAACGTTAGACTGCAGGATTACTGCTGGCTAGTCGATTGCTCTACCCACACTCAGCGCAAACGATCGTCAGTATCCCTATATCTGGACACAGCGTCAGCAATGTCGTCGTGGCGAAGCATCATCAAACTCACAGGTATTAATAATATTATAAGTGCGACAAAGCTAGGGATGGGTTGAACTCTGTCGTCTGCGTCACTTCAACTTGGTTGCACATACAGAGATTGGGGCATCAGGCTGAAAAACCACTGAGTGAAAGGGATCACATTATGAGGGAGAGAATTTTGTAGATGAGTGCTGAACACCCACCGAGCAAATTCAATATCAGGAAGGCGAATGGCGAATGGCTGCAAGTTAGATACAGAAATGTGCCTAACCCCCATCGAGACTCGACGAGAAAAGTGACCTGCAGAGACTACGGATCAGAGCACTTTCAGACGCTCAAGTAAATTTGTACTTGCCGCGTCGGGCAGGCACAGTATGTAGTCATACGACTAGATGACCAAGTAAAATATTAGTCACTATGCCAAGGACAGTGTAACTTCTATAGCTCACCCAAAGCGATACTAGTACAACTATGAGCAACATGAGGGATCAACCGCTGAAAGCAACTGATAATGAATAACAACTGCACCATAAACGTACTGGGACGAACGCATCAGTGATGCCGCAGGATCGACTTGGACTCAAAAACACTTACGTTTAAGTTCAAGCCTGAGAGCAGGTCAGCTTGCCACGAAGTACTCATACTAGTTTATGCAAATCGACTTCGCTCCAAACCCATGATATATGCAATCTATGCACGGCCGCACAGACATGGGCATATGCAAGAAGACATACCGTGTACGTCTTGCGAGCGGTGTAATGTCATCATTCACGTTCTCTGGAACGTTGCTCAGCCGGCAACTGTCCGACCCCGGTCACGAAACAATAATAGGGCATATGCATGTGACCTAATTATATCAGTATGGTTCTTCCATACGTGCCTCTAATTGCCCAGTATCCTTCGACCCTAGCGCTAGAAATTGAAGTACTTATTAGGTGCCATAGTTATAGCGCATCAACAGTATCGAAGACGCAGCCTCAAACAAAACAATGATTCGCGAGACCATGCCAAGGGTCATGATCTCAAGACTGGGCAACCACCAGAGACATGTGGCGCGTCATTGGCCCTGCCAAGTGGTCAATCACCTATGAGTGAAAGTTAGTCTAAAAGTAACATCGTGTGATGGATTTGGTATTTCGCAGTGGGTACCAAATATATATATACGGAAATGTCATGTGCCGGATATTATTTTGCGGAAGATCCTCTTAACCCAGCAAACCAACCAATTCCCCGTCGACGAAGCACGTCATTACCCAAGCCATGAGACGGCTGCCACGGGGAATGCTGCGGAGGGTATAAGGCACAGCTGTGGCAAACATACGAAGGTGAGCCACCCCGAATCTCGCGTGTTTTGCCATGTCTACGGAATATGAAATACATCAAACCCTCTATACAAAATAGAAAAATCTTGCCACTAACGTTTGTTTACAAGTGATCCGACAGGAGCTGCAAGTGATAGGGTGTTCACTGCTGAAGATACACCACCGCGAATAGCAGTCCTGGGGGGGTGCCATGTATGTTGGCTTTCGCTGTTGGGAAGGCAATGAGCTACATAGCTCCCCAGCATAGATGATTGTGGTACCTCATTCTTTTCATTGACATGCAACAGCCGCCTTTCCTTCTCGTCGAAAAGCGGCTCGTTTTGGTGGCACTTTGAGCAAGTACGAATAGGGACTACAAATTTACACATAATGCTATGAGAATCATAGGTTAGATTGGCACCAATCTTAAAAGCAAAGGTCCCCACCTATACAAGTCTATGACACGATCAAAAATAGCGAGTCTAGTGATTTGGAGAAAGTAAAGCTCTGATAGATTGCCATGAGCGCAGGTGAGCCGAATATATACGAGATAAAACTGTGGAACCATTGTTGAATCTTTTGATCCACAAAGGTCTCCATTGACAGATGTAGGTGGTGCAGCGTACAATCAGAACGCTAGCCGCAGTGGACTGGCCGAAGTGGACCATTTCAGAATTTGACCATGACGTGTAGAGAATGGTAGTCCCTGTCTAGATCTGCAAGTATGGTACGCCCATCCGTAGAGTTACACAGGCGGATTCGTGACCAATCATGTTCAGATGCCCCGTTCTGCGGGATCGACATGTACAAGGCCTGTCAGGACTCAGGACCACCTGCAGGTCTCCATGAATAGCGAAACCGTCTGACAGAATATGGGCACACTATGCCACCCGAGTTGCCTGCGTTATAGCATGATGATATGGCGAAAAAGGAGTCAGCCTATTGAGCTTCTGAAAGGTCGATTTAGAGGTCGCCTGGTTTGACAATCGACCTTAGCCTCAAACACCACGGCAGAAACCCGATTTTTCTCACGCCTGCTCATCGTCTTATGACTGGTCTTTCTTAAGGAACGACTATCTTCCTCGTCTATAAGTAAAGGGCTGTCTGCCTCTGGGGGAAACTAGATGACCAATAGGCTGCCTCCAATATTGATCGAGCATCAAAGACACAGCCTCCCCAAACTATCAAAATTGTCGTTTCTCTAAAGGCTCAACATATAATCCACTTGGGCCGCGCCGAAGGAAAATGGAAACTTGTCCCACTAAATTGAAAGTTGGAGACCCTTGGGAAGGTCCTCGACGAGTCGAAGTCGAGTGAGGCGATTTCGGAGATGTCGTTGGGAAGGTACATACTATTCTGCAAACGGTCCAGTGCATGTCTGGCGCTCGTGTATTATTGCATTTTTCATAGCCCAGATGGCCAGTGACCGGTGAACCGTCCATGGACTGCAAGGGGATTTAGGAAACCCAAGGCCAAACCTCTAAGGCGGGATGCGGCAGTTTTTCTATCGAGAACGGACTACAACCAGCGAACTATATACCTGTGGGCCAGGACTTTACCCACTGCGCCATGACCGCGCAAGACCTGGTACACTGAATTAGGAGGCGTTGCAGTCTCATGGATATGATAACAAAAATGTCTACGCCAGCGGCCACATAATGCAGTACGTGTTCGACTCGACTTGTCTATAGAAACTGTCCGTCCATTTTTCGGCCTGCGCAATGGTCACATCTATAAGTTACGGGCCGGTACGCTCTAAGCAGCGAATTTGTCTCTTCATCTCTGGTGTCGACTGCACGATCATGATGATATGGCGGAGGAACACTCCGTCACGTAAATTCTAGAGCTCCTATCATCCATGTTGTGAGAGAGACATCTGTGGTAATGCCGCAAGAGGCACGGTCCGTTCTCCAGAAACTCCTGTGCATTCGCGTGACCAAGAGAGCTTGAACAACAACCTGACACCTGTGCCGAATAAGTAACCATCACCTCCTCCAAAGCGAGAATGGACAAACTCTGCAACCAAGTGTCCAACGGGAAACTACGTCTCTCGTTAATGGAACGGCTTCGAACGCACACAAAAACTTACCGGAAGAAAAATTGTGGTGAGAATGACACTGAGAGAAAAAACTGTAATATTCAGCAAGTAAATATGTGAGATGTGTTCGTTCAAATCTGCAAGCACCAACCAATGCCACAACAACAGTACAGCAGATTATCTTTCATGAGACCACGAATAAGACAGTTGTTGGTGCCCCGGATACTGCGCCATTTGATGGCGCGATACAGCAGAAGCAATAATGTTTCTGAAATTACGTGCATGCAGGGGCACGCAGTCAGTTCAAGCTCGTGTTAGCAGCAGCTCCCAATACGAACGTAACTCGGCGATAGCTAGCAAGCCAAACGCTACAAATATTTGGGTGCTTGTCTCTGCATCCAGAATTCCGCTAGTGCCAGGGATCCAGCATGGTTCTGTACGTTAGAGGTAAGGAACCAAGCAGGCAAAGAGTTCAACCTGAATGTCTACACACCTGAGACTTCCGAGTTAAATTGTTGCAGGCTGAAAGAAATCGGCACTACATAGGCCTGTAAAAGATGAATAATATATCGTTATCTCGAGCTGGTCGTAGCCTCCATATATTGGTCTCACAACAATGGTAAAGATCTCCATCGCCGCGAACCATCTCCCCCGTTCCCATACTGCATATGCTCTGATAATGAAAATGCCTGAATTCAGTGCAAATGTTAGAGCGCAGAATCACTGCTGGGTAGCACGATTGCTGGACCTACACTCAGCACAAAGCATCGACATTATCCCTACATCTGATGAAGTAGTGAACTTGGTGTCAGTACATGTCTGGCGAATTGCTACCAAACTGACAGGTATTGGCGATGTTATAAGAGCGGCAAAGCTATAATTGAGATGGGTTGAATTCCAACGTCTGCGATGCTTGCACATACATGGAGTGGTACATCAGGCTGAAAAACCACTAAAAGATGATAAAAGGCATCGCACTATGAGAGAGGTAAAAATGGAAATGCGTACTGGACACTCACCGAGCATATTTAGTGACATGAAGGCAAGTGGCAAGTGGCTGCAAGTTAGATACAGAAATGTGCCAAGCCCCCATCGAGACTCGGCAAGAAAAGTGACCTGCACCAACTACAGATCAGAACACTCTCGGACGCTCAAACAAATTTGTACTTGCCGCGTCGGGCAGGCATAGTATGTAGTCATACGACTGGATGTCCAAGTAAAACATAAGATGCATGCGGTAACTTCTACTAGTATAGCTTACCCAAAACGTTATTAGTGCAACTATAACATGAAGGGATCAACCGTTGGAAGACTGATCATGGAAAACGACTGCACCATAAATGTACTGGGAGAGGCCAGCCACCATCAGCGACTTGGACTCGATAGCAGGACTTGTACTCACGTTTAAGCCTAGGAGCGCATCATGATCAACTTGAGTCGTTTGCCACGAAGAAATCATGAAAATTATGCCAGCGAATCGATATCGCTCTAGGCTGATCGATATAAGAGAAGATTTGCTACGTTCCCACATCAACATGTTTTGATGATTAACATGAATACTAGCCGGCGAGAACTCCCCGACCCCAGCGGTCACGAAATACCTTGATAGGTTTCATTTGCACGTACAAAACGATCAATTCCTTCCATATATGTCTTCAATTCAATTGTCCAACACCTTCTAGCTGCGGCGGCCCGGCGACCTAATGGAAAATAAGCTCAGTGCTACGTGCGCTACATCTTGGCTGCATTAAGGCGCGCACCTAGGTCCCATAGTTATGACACATTCACCGCGCTACTAAGAGGTATGTTTCTCTCGATGAACAAGGATTAGACATAAAAAAGAGGGCACTCGTCAACGCGCTATGGCAGTGCATTCGCAAGGGTCACGCGATATCGATCGAGTAGCTCAGATACTTGTAACTTAATCAGAAGAAGCAACGTTATCTTTCGTACCAAATATATGGATTTGAAACGTACGCCATGATAGATAAGTTGTAGAAAAGATTGATGTGACATAGCAAACCAACTAGTTTCGCGTCCGCGGGGGTGTAAGTTACCAGTGCTTATAACCGTAAGCGTGGGACGGCTGCGATGAGCATAATATTGTCAACTGTGGCAGGGCACCGTGAACCTTGCGTATCTGCAGAGCACGAAACACGTCAGACATCTATATTGAATAGCAGGAACTCTTGCCACTGACACTTGATTACACGTGGGCAGATGCTCAGCAGACAACTTTATATGGCTGACACTCACAACTGCACGAAATGTCTTCGAGGGATTGCGTCTAAAACGGCCGGGAACGGCGGACCTGTTGGGGTAACGCTCACATTCGAGTCCAGGGATACTATCGGGGTAGGGGAAGGGGCCGACTTAGTCTAACTAAGCTAAGGGTACATTATCCCAATGGACATAATTTGGATCCGCGTTTGCGTGCGGCCATCGGATACGCCGTGATTTGTGACGAGCGCTGCGTCATTTCCAGCTGGGTTGACTGGGACCAGTGACCTGGCCGAGACTCGGAAGGAGATGACATACAATGCTCCAACACGTGTTGTACTAGCTTGTAGATGGGAGTTTCTGGCTTCCCTAGCATGACGCATTTTGATCATAGGAACTTTGATTGAACTCCCGTACTAAAGTCTACTTAAGTCCTAGTAGTAGTCCGACGTCGCTCGCTGCCGTAGCATTTTCCCATCGCTTTTTATCACGGACGGCTCACTGTTGCTTGATTTGCATATAGGTAAGTAAGCTCAAGCTAGTTTGGGTGAGCATGCAGATGAAGCATGTTCAAGTTCGGTTCAGTCTAAACGCTAGTCATGCTCTCCCGAGTGTTTACAGTCCTTGCTGTTCTATTAGTATGTATTCAATCCAGACAATGAGATCGTGTCTCATTTTCTACAGGCAACGTTCATCTATCGGAGTGGTCGTCTTGTTAAACATGGCATCCTCACTCTTCCTCCACTACCTCCGTCATACTATGTCAATGGCGATGTCCAGACGCACTGCACACTTCTTCAAGAGCCAGCCCATACCCTTAATTACTGCGAAGACATGACTTTCTGGGACCACCTGGGTGCAGATGGCACTGTAGCTGCCCGTTTTGTCATCGCTGGGTGCGACCCTAACCGCAAGGCATGGAACACTGTCATGGGTCCCCTGCGCAATCCCGAACCAAGGGCCCACCTTTGGCTGCTCGATACGGTAGACAATAGCCTGCAGCGTATTGAGTTGGACGGATACCCGGAAGAACATAACTTCCACCCACTTGGGATAGAGGTCACACCCTCTCAGGATGGAGCCCCATCTATTCTCTATGTAGTCAATCACGCACGCGAAGAGACAACGATTGAGCACTTTACCATTTCTCCAGATACCCCAACACAGGCACTCTGGCAACGCACACTTTCATCGCCTTGGCTTGTGTCTCCTAATGCCTTGGCCATCACGAACGAGACGTCATTCTACGTCAGCAATGACCATCTCATGACTCGTCGACTCCCTTTCCCCCTTGCTCCCGCCCTACCGATGATTGAAAGTATTGCTGGACTACCCCTAGGCTGGCTTGCGCATGTCACAGTTAACCCTGATGGCACAATCACGCATGAGCTAGCCGCTCTCGGTGTAGCTTTCGCCAATGGCGTCGCCATCTCCCCAGACGGCACGACTCTCGCATTGTCTTCAACTTCTCTCGGTCAAGTCCACTTCTACGACCGCAACACGGCCACAAATGCACTCAAATACCGGGAGACCGTTAGCCTCCCCTTCTTCAATGACAACATCATGTTTGACGAGGAGGGCACGCTTATCGTCACAGGGCATCCACATTTCCCGTCTCTCACTGCCGTCGCTGCCAATAAAACAGATGCTCGAGCGCCAAGCTGGACCGTCTCGCTCACTCCCCTTTCAAACAAAATGCATCTCGCGAAGAGCGCGCACGCAGCGGATAGGAAATATGATTTACGTGCGCCGTTTTCGGCATCAGCAGTTGTCCCCGCTAGTGAAGGATGGGAGATGGAGACACTGTTCCAGAGCGATGGAAGTGTATTTGGAACATCTTGCACGACGCTCAGGGATTCGAGAACCGGCTCACTGTACATGGTGGGCCTGTATGAGGAGGGGTTAATGGTTTGTAGGCCGTAGTTGGTGGCTGTCTTTGGAACGTGTACGCAATTTCAACACCGGTCTCTGATATCTAATGTACTAGTACCTGCTTCTACCAAACACAAATTTATCTATTTCCAAGAATACTGAAATAGCATCGACGCTGGTACCAAAAATCTAGGAGAACTCCGTAAGTTTGTTCAAAAAATCTAAAAATACGACGGGGAACAAGAAATTGCTACAAGCTCATCGTTGCCAAGATAAACGTGTGAGTCGCGAACGACATCATGATCCTGGTCCCTGGAAACTTTCATCGCACACTCTACTCATACCCTCCCCAGGGCAAAACCGCTGGCACGGAATCTCGTCAGGACTGATTCGGGAGTGAATGAGACGATTGAAGACGATGAATTTTATTTTTGGCCATCTACGCTCATAAAGCTCAGGCACATAAGTACCTCCGAGTCAATGGCTCAACTACTGAAAGAGCACCTAAGGAATCAAAGCAAATCTCGCAAACTATCGGGCAACAGATACGACAAACTATCAAGTGACGAACGAGTAACGTGTGAGGCAGGGGTTGCGCTAAGTGCACGTACACGTCTTTTGTACTCTCCTCAAATATGACTTTCCAGCCGAATGCTTCGCACATGCCACTCCTGCGCCAATCATGCCAACAATCTAGGTTCCAGCGTCGTACTAACAGGCTGTGGGGATGAGACACCAACGTTGCCCACTGATGAAGTTTCGGCCGAGACGTTGGACGGCGGGGATAACACACCCACTTGAGTATCTGGGATGAAAGTCACGTGCGTAGAAGAGATTACTGCAAGGATGGAACTAGCACTATCGTTTGCAAAATGCAATCCATTGAAGAGGGGCACATCCGACGGAGGCGACAGGAATGAGAACCGTCGCTTTCGGAAGCACCGACGGCGAAGAATGAGCCACACCCAATGGACGCGGAGCATGAAGACAAGGGCCTTAATTTTCTGGACGCCGTGGGCGCTTAGTAATTAACGCTCTTTTGGAACCGATAGATCACTTGACGGATGGACAAATTGCCGCAAGTGTCTCCACTTCAGAACTTGTAATCGAAAGCACAATAATTTTTCGGCTTGTAGGCAGGTCCAAGATGGCAGTATGCTAGTTGTCGATTCGGCCACCTGCCCAACTGACAGCACGACTTCGGAGGACCAGAAGGTGCTTCGACAAAGCCAACCCAACGGGACCGGATTCCCGGAACCGACAGTCTGCCAGCCACACGTCCCAACGCCAACGGGAGCGAAAAATCGGAACCGGCAGCCGTGTGTTCTATTCCAATGGGAGGAAAGAGAAATGCAACAAGAACAGCGAGAAACCCTATGACGAACCAGTTTCTACAAAGCCAACGGATAAAAGCACATCCCCCCGATGCCAACGGTATGTTTGCCGTCGCCAACGGACTATCCGCTGGCAAGGCTTTCCGTCGCAATACAAAAGGCAAAGGTCTATGCTCGAAAACTTGCCTCTTATGTTCCTGCCATTTCTTATCGTCGCTAAACCTTTTTCTGCGGCGCGCTCGAGAGGTGGAATGCTTGTTAGCTGCAAAGCATGATGCGGTCAATTACGCCAGTCAGACGATTTAATTTCGACTCACGTGTCGAAGCAGAATATAGGACTTTGCGGCGGTCGCAACTGCTGCAGAGACAGGCAGTATGCCAGAGAATGCGGCGGGACCGAAAATTCCAGTCCAGATGCCGAGTTCGCCCACACAGCTACACACGACGTATGAGCTTAAATTCTTAACAAGAAGACATCGAATGACGTACTTGGGAAAACGACTCCAGCTCCATACTCCCTTGGAAATGAAAGTCTTCGTGTTTATGTTCCTGTTTTTTTTTTGCAGTGCCAGGTGGATTTCTGCTTGTCCGGTACGACTTCGAGCGCAAAGGAGCATGCGATCAAAGCGAGGGAAATAAAATCAGCACCACGTAGAGGAAGGTGAGCTGATGCACGAATCACGTTTGACTGTTGTAAGTACGTCAAAAGGCACGACCTGAAGGAAGAAAAATGCTTACGATAGACACGGGCAATCCAACGACAAATATCCAGGTGGCTTACGCCATCAATGCGCCGGTAAACTTGACTTTGTCCTTCTTGATTTCATCGAAACGTGAATCTCCACCCGCTTTAATTGCTCTCGGCCAAGAAGCTCCCGAGTCTCAATGACCACACGACGAGGGGCAGCACTGAGCAGGACCTGCCTCGGAGCTAAGCGTGGCAGCTGGAGAGATGTGGGTGGAGAAATTTTACTGCTCGAACGAATGTGTGGATAATAAATGAGTGGTGGACAAGAAACCCGCAGCACCAGATAGATCGTAAAACCTGTCTTCAGCCTTGGGCACGAAGATGTAGGCCAGGCCTGCTTGCAGCGCATAAGCGCTCACTGCAATGGGTACCAGATGTGAATATTGCATTTTGATGGCGAACTGATGATGAAAGAGGGAAACCAAAGATGATCTTAGCCGAGCCGTCGATGACGTCAGCGAGTTACTTTGTGTAAACGGGAGCAGATTCAAATGACATCACTTCAACGGAAGTTCTATAGCTTCGAGCTTCTAAAGTAAGAATAACTCATTTTGTCGACTGCAACTACGATGTTGCTCGCAAACAACGTTCATCCAGAATCACAAACAAAGACTGGGCCTCGTTCTTGCTTCCATCATCCTCCGCCTGAAGATCAAACCCACCAAGCTAGCCACTCAGCTGACAAGAAGTCCATTCCCGATACTGGCTGGCGTGGTTCTCCTCTCATCCCCTCATCCAACGGCGGTGATTGTGAGAAAGACTGGATGTCAAAGCCGCCATACAACTGGTCGCCAGCGCGTGGTCCAGACGGCGAGGAGCTCTTCAAGACAAAATACGAGTCCTCCTGCTGGTGCGGTGCAGTGCGATTTGCTTTTACGGGCGATCCATTTGACGCGAAGCATTGCCACTGCAGACAATGCCAACAACTGCACGGCGCCCCCTTTCAGTGGGCGGTCATCTTCCCAAAGACAAGTGTTCGTATCCTGGAGAATAACAGCGATGCTCTCCACTGCTTCTCTACCACGACGAAGGAGGCTAGTCATCATGTCCCGTGCAAAGTCTCCTGTGACATTTGTCGGGCGCCACTTTTCGATGAGGGGAAGCGCACGGTGCTTGCATACCCAAGTGGCTTCAAATTTCCCCCTATTAAAGCACGCTTGACCGCTGCTGACGCAAAAGATGGCGAGGCGGTGGAAACAGGGGGTGAGCATCATGATCCGCAGCACGAGGATATCCATCCTCCAGGTCACTGCGGTGGAGTCCCTCTCGAGTTTCAACCCAGTTGCCATATTTTCTACGGCCAACGCGTTATGGAAGTGTGCGACGGAATGTAAGAGTCCATCTGCCTGATCACCCCTTGTTCTGACATATCAGTCAACAGCCCAAAGTGGAGAGGTCATAAGAATGAGAGTGAGCTCATGCAGGACTCTTGCATGAGCTAACTGTCATTCTGATGTCGTAGGCGTTATGCCCAGATACAAAGGGTGTGATGAGGAGCTACAAGCATGAGATGGTATTGATAGACTTGATTAACCTCGTAACCAGTCCGACTGCGTATTGGAGAGAGGAGTGTCGACGTAGTCAAACTTGACTCGTCTGTGGTAGTATAAATCAGGCTGGCCACGAGCCTAACTTGATGCCATGAGGTGCGGGCCAAAAAGGAAACTGGACAGACATCTGTGATGGTCATCTAACATATGCAAGGACGGAGCGTTTGATCCCGCGGAACCAATTCGCGTCGCCTCCTGACATTACCTTTGCCTGTTACGTTGATTAGAAACGGCACACCAAAGACCTACAGGTTTCAACATTAACGTACAATCAGGAAATCGCAACTCGGGATACAAAGATCAACCGTGCTCTTCTAATTGTCGAACACACCCTTGAATATACTGAGAGTATCCTCCCCCAGAAGAGTAAAAATCACCCGGTGGAAGGACCGCGCAAAGCGGGCCTTTTCCCCGACGAGGTAACTCCTCCCATATTCTTGAAACGGTCTGCGATAAGCGCCGATTCCAAATCCTCCTAGAATAATGTTATTCGACCCTAGCTGTTCAAAAAGAAACAGAATGCGGGCCATCCTCTCTTTCGTGATCTCGTGAAGTTTATTCTCAAGCGCTCCTGCAGAGGTCTGGCGCAAGAGCTTGGAGCACACTTTCCCAGCATCTATGGCTGCGCGCGTGAATAGCACATCCACTTAAAATGGTGATACCCAATCCCCAGCATCATTGCGTAAATGACGACTGATGGTGAGAATAGGATTGCATGATGATGGAAACCATGACGATCATCCTGATGATGCAGAGAGTAGAGCGCCTTTGCCTGGTCTGAACATGGGTGAAGGAGCGAGTGGGGACCGGAAGAAGCCGATCATGGTTTCGAAACGTCTTTAAGGTTCATCGCTCCCAGGGCGACGTTTCGAATATTTTTAATTTTTAAAAGCCCTCGAGTGCTCCGGTTATCTTTAGTGATTGGCACCAAGTTCGCACTTTGTAGGAGGATATGTACTATACCAGAAGTCCAGAATTGATATTTCAAGTTTCCGTATATACTCCCAAATAATGTGACGACGGTCTTCTCGGCGCTGGCGCTGGCTTGAAACGTGCATGTGAGGCTTCCGAGGCCTTGGCGATGCGGTAATTAGTCGTGAAACATGATACGCTGACGGCGGCGAGCCTAGGACCTTTGATTTTGACCATGTGCCGGCGAGAGATAAACCTGTGCCAAATAGACGTATACATGGGAATATTGATGGTTTATTCGCACGACGACGACATAACCCCGATACCAGACAGGATTACAACCACCCCGAGATATTCAAAAAAAAATTAACGGGCGAAACTTTGCTATTCTTTATTCCTATCTATCCCTGTATCACATACCCGGAGCGTGTGCATGGACAATCCACAGCACTATCAACCGCTCTCCCATGCACTTCATCCTCCCGTAGTGCCTACATACGAGGAGGAAGAAGAGGAAGAGAATGAAGACGAGGGCGTCGTCGAAGAGCAACTTGATCGTGAAGACGACGATCATGAGCTCGCCGCTGGGTGCGTAATGACTGTGAAGTGTTATGATGACACGCGTCTGATTGCAAGTATTCGTACATCCTCACATTATATGTGCTTGTCATGTTCAGATCTACACAACATCAATCAAGTACCACTGCAGCTGGAAAGCGCGCAGGTACAGCACAACCTGACCCGCCACAAGACTCAGAACGGAAAAGGCGTCCTGGCCGTCCCCGTGGATCGAAAAATAGACGGTCACGGGCGTCAGCTACTGACTTGAAGGAGCCGGCCAATGCTGCCCCAAAAGCGTCCCCGCCACAACACGGGTTTTACCAATATACCGCTTCTCCCACTCCAGGAGAGATACAACCACACAATCAGCAGTACTATGAGTTTCAGTGGCGTGTGCTAAACCTGTGTGCAGAATTCTATGGAGCGGCTGAAGAGCTTGTTGTAAGCGTCCGCTGCGTGATTTTGAGGCGTTGAAATAACTTCGCCCAGAAAGCTACACCCTCCCTTGTTATTGCGCAATGTTACCAGATGGGCCCTGGCGTGAAAGTAGATCCCTTGGCCATGCTTGGTGAAGCGAAAAGAATATGCGATACCCTTGTGAGTCACGTAATTTTGATTGTAAAGTCTGTCTCGTCCTTATTTCTCAAAGTTGGCATCTCCCTCTCGATTAACTACACACCCTCCACCTCCACCGTACTTTGTACCTGGTTATTCAGCTCCTATCCCGCCGCCGCCGCCACCACCACCACCCCAATCCCAACCTGGGCCATCCGCATCATCTACAAATGGTAAATCCCCCACCACTACAGGGCCTGTAATTTCGGATCCGCAATCATTTGTTGTTTCCCTGGGACATCAGCAAGCATACCCATACGGCGCTCCAGCATACCCCACTGCACCATACTATGGCTATGGCGGATACGGGGGTTACTATCCTCCTGTACCTCCACCTGGGCCAAGTCCAGCACCTGCGACAGGCTCTGCGAGTGGGAGCTCAGGAGGTGCCGCGGGAAGCGGTGGAAATCAGGGCGCCTGGTCCGAAGAAGAAACGGAAAGGCTAAAGAAGCTCGCCGAGGAACACCGCAACGGTAACGGGGAAATCATATGGGATGCTCTATGCGAAAAGTGGGGCAACTCTCGCACGAGGTAGGTATTTTTCTATGTCGCATATCAGTTCTTTCGGGGGGGGCTTATCACTCGGCCTTATAGACACCAAATATTGATAAAAGCAACATCGCTAGGGTTGAAAGAGTCCTCGTCGCGAGGAACGAAACGAAAGCGGGAGACGGATGGCCAACTTGAGCGCCCTCCACCTACAGCTCCCACACCGACAAGTACAGACGCCCCCCATCAGACTCCAGTACCAAATCCCGTTCCCACGCCTGCTCCTCAATCCGCACAGGGAGCATCTGCTTCTCCAACACCTTCAACACCAGCACCAGGGTCCACTCAACCTTCTCCAGCAATTCGACATGCACAGACGCAGCAGCAGCAGCAGCAACAACAACAACAACAACAACAACAGCCACTACTACACCAACAACCGCCGACACGTGCTCTCCCATATCCAATGCCGACGGTTGCTGCTGCAACCTCACCTGTTATAGCCACCTCGACGAACCCGATGGATCGTCCGGCAAGCGGAAATTACTATCGTACACGACCAGCACCTGTGATGAAACCTGCATCTTCAGGATCAACACATCAGTTCGTGTATCAGCCAAACGGAGGGCGCCGAGAGGGTTAATTGGCATAATTTTTTTTATCGCGTGGCCGGGAGTCCCTTGCTCGATAATTTGCTATCTTACTTTTTGATACCGATGCAGCTCAGTGCACTCACTAGTTTTCTACGTGTAGATATCGTGTATATGGTCGGTCGACGTGTTGTGCTTTTTGCAGGCCCTGTATTCACCTGTCCAGAATTATCGTGAAATCATTTTGTTACGACCGTGCAGGGCTCGCGGACTTGGTATTGCGAATAAGTCTGTTTATGCAAATAATATGCCAAACCTCGAACACGCTACTCTGTTTCAAACACCTACAGTGACTGTTACAGTTCAGGCATATATAGACTAGCTAGGGGGAAGGCGCTGACCTTGCCTGAGTTTCTGTATGTATGGCCTGCCCTGAACTGTTAATGGCTTCAGGATGACATGTGGAATCAATGTAGAATAATACAAAGGCAATTACCATCTCCGACTCGGATATCTGTCCGTTATCTTGAATACAGCTAGTACGGTGTCATTAATATTGAACAGGATGTTACTGATGAGTCTTGTTATAAGAAGCCTTTTTGATTTTAGCTCGCCCCCTGATTTTGGTCCTTGGATGATTCTGATAGGTTCGAGGCTACGGCCATCGAATTTGTTTTCGGTGTATGAGGTTACGGTGTTAATCCTCTGCTTGAAGGAGAATCCGATTCCACTCGATCGGGTTCTTACTTGAGCTGGGGCTTGGGCATATTGAACACAACCCACCTCCAAAGATCCTAAAGATCCTCTAGAGATACTAGAAAGGTCGAGCCTAGAGCCTCTCAGACAATGTACCAGGACGCCAGAATGCCGGTTCGATCTCACGGGAAACCTGTGACAAATTGAGAGAAATTACGCTTTGAGCGCTTGATGTGACCATGAGCATAGCAGACATCTCGGATTAACAGGCACATCAAACAGCATGAAAATCAGGACAGGTTGCCGTTCATGTAGGCAGGCACGATTCTACGATACTCTAGAATACAGGTAGAATTTATTACAGATCATCGGGAATGGAAGTATATCCAGAGCGAGGGTGATACGACAATTAAGGTGTGGGATATACTCACAAAAATAGATGCGCAAAGGAGCAGGAAAACGTACTAGGATGCATGCGAATGAGTTTTTAAGACATGGGAGGTAAGCGTATGTTTGCGAGAGAAAGAAGCCCAGCATTGGCTGCACAGATATTTGACTTGTACATGCACTTCCTCGATGTGCCGAACGACGCTCTCCCGTTTCATGGGGGCTCTCATACAGCCATCCCATGCACACTGTATTGACAAATCCCCAGGCCCCCTCACTCCATGCATGCGCAAGTGTTTTGAAAGATCCGACACGCTGATGTACGCGCCGCATGGTCTGCCCCCGCCAACGTCCCACAGACAAAAGGTGTGGTCAGGGCTTGAGTGTACAGTGGGATCATTGTGAGGGTCCTGTGGAACGCCACATCAACGTCAGGGGCAGGTAGCATGATTATCAGAAAAGAAGACTGACAGTGGGAAAGACAAACGTGTGGCCTTGCGCTGGTAGCGAATGATCCGGCGCCATCATTGTGTTGAATGAGAAGAGAATTGATTACTCGCTACTAAGATGATTTTATTGAAATTAGAACTTGTGGTTATATACTTTGTGCCAGAAGGCTGAGTCCTAATCGGTAGTCGCGGGAATCCAGGTAGTAACGAGGCCATGCAACGCCAGTCCGTCCAAAGCGGAAACATGCCTGGCCTATTAGGCCGATCTGCCATCATATGAAAGTGAGTTTGTGCAGGGAAGTCCGGTGGCAATGTACAATGTCATTTCCGCTGTTTGACGTTGGCCTGTGAATATTAATGTGAAGACGATATGTGGATTGTGAAATCGATGAGAAAAACAGTCAGATAGAGGCAAAAGCTTTGCGGAGCCGCGTATGAAGAAATCTATCATGGCGCCTGCAAATTTTAACCTCCCATCCTGTTTCGCAGGTTACCGTGTGACGATGACGACGAATTGTAGGTAGGAAGGTCAAGCCAGAAATGTCGCAGAACTAAGCGCCAGCATCCACTAATTAGGAGCGAAACATTGTGGGGAGACATCGGGCGCCCGTGGATAGCTAGTTGATTGCGTCCCCGCGCAGTTCAAATCGAAGGACTCGATGATGACGGATGGAACAATGCACCCCCCATTGGGATACTGCAATCACCGAAGCGCCTGAGTTGAACCACCCTAAGCGGCGATTGAACAAGAACGAGCGGGATAACGCTACCTTCACGGGGATCTCAATTTGCTACAAGGTATGGCGCCCGTTGGAATGTTTCGTGAATTCCTATTGGAATTCCTTGCAGAAAAATTCTAGTTCCACAATAACTGCTAGAAGATGGTCAACGGGTGCTTTATCACGGGAAAGTGGACGGTGGCAGGTTCACTGACACCGGCCCATACAGCAAACATCGTGGTGTTTGAGGCCAAATCGGTTGGAACATGCCAGCCAAAATACTGCCGGTGATTTCCATATCAATCCCAGCACGCTTCAGCCTGTCTGTGTATATCGATCGTACATAGATCAGTCCAGCCGCCCGATAGTGTTCGAAGTAAGCAGGAATATGTATAGATTAGGCGTTAGAACAGAATGCGGGAGGGGATTAATGGTATCCTTCACCATAAACTGTTTCCCGTGCACGATGCAGTCTAATTGGTCCAGGAAAGGATAGTTGGCCGGGCATCCTGTGCTATATCATGATAGTAGCAAGAACCCATCAGCCGGGGCCCTGTAATGACACGGAGATGATCAGAGGTAAAGTTTAACGTGTAAGGTTTGAGAACCTTCAATAGCCCGGGAACATGGATGGTTCACGATCCATGTTGCTTACTGGTTTTGTCGATCTCTGGCCCAAGAGTCTGGGCATGACTCGGAAGTATGATGACTCAGCCGCAGAGATATATTGGGTGGGCGCTTACCATAACTGAAGGAACAACTATCATTTTCATCCGTTTACCATTCGTCGATAGGCAATTGAAAACGCTGTACTGATCATGGACATGGCGAGCGATGCATGTACATTACAAGACTTGCCAGCAGCAAGTACAAGCAGAATCTGACATTCGGACATTCGCAGCATTAAAGCTAGTACGTGACTCACACCCGAGATGGCGGACTCGCTCACTGAGGTGGTGTTCAACGTTGTCACACGCTAGATATATCGCACAATTATAAGCTGTGTACACCATACTTCGAAGTGTAGAGCGTGCTTGAATGAACTTGTGAATTTTGCAAGCGTTGGTTGGGATACTGGTACCGTCGTCTGAGGAATGCGTGGTGCGACTTCTATCCCGGGGGAACATTGAACATAACTCGGCCTACTCATGCACTATTGTTGCATCCCACAGCCGGATAGTTGTACCCAGTCGCGCTTGAGTCGCACTGCTAGTCTCATCCGACAACAAGATTGTGTAAACACGAGAGTATACATCAAGTTAGAAGAACCTCTGACTAGAGTCGTCCCTGACGAATTGGTCCTAGAATCGAATCAACATACGAAATTTATCCATGTAACAATGAATAGTAATTTATAGAGGAATGATGGTGTGCACCACCTGTTGGGGAGGACTGAGCACAGATCTAGAGGTCTAGATAACTTGAAAATGCAAGAAGCTAAGGAAATCTGACGGTGCTGCAACTTCCCACGTTCCCACATACCTGCCATGGCCACCCATGGCCGCCAGCAGACTCTGCCAGCGCACTTTCTCCGCCTTCAAGCCATCCAACCGACTGTGGGCACCAGTATCTTCGAGATGCGCACCGAACCAAGTGACACAGCAGCTTGCTCTCACATCTCGCTTTTCTCTCATAACACAGAACTTCGACGCCTTCTCCTCGCGTCCCGTCGCACGTGCCAACCTACTCCTCGGTGGTATCCTCGAGGAATCCAAACGTCCTGACATTATCTTTCTCCAAGAAGTCACGTCCGACGTCCGCACCTCTATACTGGGTAATCCGAAAGTTCGCGAAGCCTTCCTGGTGACGGATGCCGAGGACCAAACGTCATTCGAGGGAGTACCCTTTGCGAATATGAGGTTGCTGTCTAGCAAGCGCTTTGCCTTCGACTTGGAGTTCTAGAAGGAGGATGGGGTCGAGAGAGGGGAGAAGTTCATGCCTGGTCCCGTTTCTCGCGTCAAGCTCCCCAGCAAGTATGGGAGGTGTGCGCTTTCCGTGGACATTATCCCCCCATCCACTCCAATCACAACCTGTCGTCTTGTCAATGTTCATCTCGATTCTCTTGGGGGCACGCTCCCTTACCGTACCGAGCAGATGGAGACCCTTGCCAACCTCCTGCGCGAGCCTGGATGCGGTGGTGGACTGATCGCGGGAGACTTCAACGCCATCAGCCCCGAGGATCATACTCTCCTCGACAAGAACGGACTGGTGGATGCGTGGGTCGCGTTGCATGGAAAGAAAGGGCTTGACGGAGCTACGTGGGGAGTAGGGGTAGAACGACATGACGGACTGGGACCTGGAAGGTTGGACAAGGTTGCGATGTCGGGCGTAGACGCGAAGGACATGGAGATTGTGCGCCTTGGTCTGAGCGAGGTGCCCAAGCCCGGCGAGGATTCCGACTATATCCCTTGCAGTGACCATTACGGGTTGAGACTTAGCTTTACCGTCTGAGTACTATCGAGTACGTTTGGACTAGCACTCTCGACGATCATTCAAGAATAGGAAGTGAGCCCTTTAGAATATTGACTGCATGTTCTGACCATTACTCTGTCTATGCTAGTATAAAATTTGTAGGTCTCCGCTATTCGTATATACTAGTAATCTCTTGCGCTTCAGCTACAAGTCGAAAGGGAGGTACGAAAACTCTGACCCCCAGCAACGTCTTGAGCGACGCCGGAATAAGGTTTCCATGACAAGGCTCGCTGGCAGATGCAGCACCGGGCTCCAGTCCGAACTAGTAAAGGCGAGCCCGGGAAGCATACATTGAGCCGCCATCCTGTCATGAGTCATCGACTACTAAATAAAGCACTCACCGTGCTGAGTCAGCTTGTCGTCTCTTTGTCGGAAGCGCTCGCCTTCCTCCGTTTTTGATTCAATCGGCCACAGCAGAGTTCAGCCGCCACCTCTTGTTTCTGAACCACCACCATCCCCATCATCCCCAGTACCAGCACTTGCCCAGATAATTTTACACGAACAATAATTCTTTGCAACGGAGGTGATAATGTTCTCAAGCCCGACATCGAGCCGTACACTCGCAACCACCACGCTTAAGGGCGCTGGCCTCATCGACAGTGACACACGCATGCGAGACGCCACAGCGGACAAACCGGGTGGTCGCAAGGGCGCCTCGAAGATCCGCACACACCGCACACGTCCGATTGATGCCTACAAGGAGCCTCACGGCCCTAGTCGAGCTAGCATGGTAAATATGAGACTTTCCCCCGTTCGCATTTCTTAGTTTAGTTGATATCCCTTTGAATGTTTTCCATGTCCATGACTTGGGATTTTCGTACGTCGCTGTATCTATCGCCGTCGTATATTACCCCTTGCCTTTCCCATTGTCTGTCTATCTACATCCGCTCTTCGTCTCCTTTTTGTGTAAAACCCTCGCTTACAAATGTCTGGCACCCACCGCCGCTCGCACATGGACAGCTCGCCGCACGGACACAACCAGGTGGCGCGTCAGATATTCTCACGATCCGCGGCGCTTCGACGGTGGGGCGGCTTCGCAGGAACGCCGTTACAGCGGCAGTTGCAGGTGTAGCACCTAGCAAGGCGCACGCAGTGCCAGTGAAAGCAGTAGAAGTATGGAAAGATTTCGTGAACAGACGGTGGAATCCCGAATCGAGGTTCTTGAACTTAGAGGTGAGTAGACACCTATCTAGCCCTTGAATCTCAGTGGTTGATGTCATGGGAAGAGGATGATGGACGATCCAGAGATTCAGAAACATCACTTGTTGCCGCCAGGCGCCCCTGCTTCCTCAGTGAGAGAGGCCTCAGTTTTGTTCAAGTTAGCCTCGCACCTGAGACCAGCTGTAAGTCGAACCTTTGTTTCCAGACTCTGTTAGAGTTTCATGGTTTGAACGATAGGTCCAAACATTGTCTCTTGCAAATAACAACATCAGCTCCGGCCAGCTCCTTTCAACGCTAGCGCACTATCTCCCTAAGCTCGCCAATCTATCACTGCAAAATAACAACCTCAAGGTTTGGCGAGATATCGATTTTATCTCCGGGCGGAAAGGGAAGCTCGAGCATTTGCGAGAGCTCATACTCCTCGGGAATCCATTAAGAGAGCTGGAGATTCAGAATGGAAGGGGAGATAAGTACAAGAGGTACGTGGTCAGGAGGTTTTCAGGGTCATTTAATTAATGATATTCAGTGACATGGCACGGCGTTTCACGTCATTGATAATGCTGGATCAGGAGGCTATTGCTACTATAGCATTCGACGCTCCCGGGCCTTCGTCTACTCCTGTAACAGAAAAACGGGCTACCGCAACCACATTTCCATATGAAATGCGGCCACCATTTATCACGGGTGTCGAAGACTCAGTTGTCAGCAATTTCCTCGTTCGGTGCGTTATCTCATCTTATATCTCGTAATTTTGCTTATAAAACGTTCTCAGGTTCTTCCCATTATTTGATGATCAACGGGCTGCCCTTCTCGATGCATATCACCCTTCAGCGACTTTCTCGTTCTCATGTAATACAGCCATTCCGTCTCGCGCCCGTATACAGGGCCTTCACGTATCTAAAGACATGCCTAATCAGCGCAAGCTTGATTGGGGTCTTTGGCTCAACAGTGGCTCCCGAAATCTTAATCGCATGGGAGGCGGCGTTGACAAAGTCGTTAACAGCCTCCACCTAGGTAGCGAAGAGGCGATTCGAGCAATGTCGACATTACCAAAAACGAAACATGATGTATCTGGTTCACCAGAGAAATTCTGCATCGATGCGTGGCCCGTGGGTCAGGGCGAGAACTTAAAACTGTTCATTTCCCTGCATGGGCAATTCATAGAAGGTAAGCACCCACGATCCATGCGGAAGTTTCTAGCCGCCCTGGACATCCCTTACTGTTGGATGATCTATTGCCTTGGTTGCAATGCACTGACCTTCGCGCCTTCGAATTCTCTCTTCCTCGATCCCACGTCATTGTGTTCACAGCTGACTTTTTCCTTTCTCGCAGAACCTTCGCAGGGTATTCGGTCATTCGACAGGGCGTTTGTCCTAGCTCCAGCGCCACCAGGTTCTCGGTAAGCCGCCCTTTCTTCGTATGCGCTCGGCATTTGCCATTGACACAATGAACAATCTGACAGGGCTAAATTGAATGGCTGGGACGTTATGGTCCTATCAGACCAGTGGTCTGTACGAGCATACTCTACCCACGATGCATGGCATCCAGGACCGATGCGTGTGCAAGCTGGGGATGCTATGCCGACGCAGCCGACTCAGCAACCGACAGGATCTATCCCGTTTTCATCTTCATTGATCCCTGCCGGCGCACGGGCGCAGCTAGAACACACAATATCGACATTCGTAAGTTTTCGCTTCCCGTTGGCTATGCGCTTTCACTTACGTCTTCATCTCCGCACTGGCGTGCACCATTGACTTGGTTAGTCTGAACCACAGCGTAATCTCATCATGCAGATCTGTGAGCAGACGGGTCTCAATGCCAAGTACGCCGTAGATTGCCTACAGAACAACGCGTGGGTTTTTGACCGTGCCATTGCAAACTTTGAGGAAGTCAAGGTCAAGGTAAGCGGGGTGTTTAGAGTATCTTCAATGAATCGTTTACTCACTGCTATTTGTCCAGGGGGCGTTGTCACGAGATGCATTTCTGTGACAGTGGGGAGCATGAATTTTAATACGGCGAACTCCGTTCCTGTAATCGGTTCGCACTTATTATTAGAAGGTTCGATTACGAGGAGTTCGCGGATATCGCTCATGGACTTTAGGTCAGGGATAGACTCCCCATGACTACTCTATATACATTTGGCAAGCTGAAAGTACTTCATGCATCATCGTACCAGTTTCAATGTAACGTTTTCATATCATATTACTATCATATCACGAAGCAGTATTTCGGTTTGTTGTACGCAATGTTAATGAACTCGAATTGATAAAATGTATTGCTTCTCTGATATTGCGCGCATCAGATATAGTTTCTGGATGATTTCCCAGCAGATTCGTCGCCCTGCATGACAGGTTGTCGTCGAGACTACTACCCTGAGTGAACGACCAGATCGTTGAATACGAATACTACATGTATTGCTCCTTGATCTAGACATGATATACCAGATGAAGCCGACAATAGGAAGCGAACAAAAGAGCGACGGAGCTGCATTGTTTGTTTTTACCATTATGTTTTATTTTATTTACGTGATTGCCTCGAGGCAGGTCGGACAGCCGGCTCGAGGGCGCCTGCGACTGACAAGAAGAATGAGCATCAGAACATCAATGAGAAGAACTACTTTTGCCTCGTTGTGCCATTATCTGTACGTATACAAAACTCAAATCATCCTCCAACTCCACAAAATCACCTCTTCTTCCACTGACCGACTCATCCGCCCTACGACCAACGCCCATATCTCACACTCGCTGCGCACTATTTACGACTGACGACTATAACACCATGAGTCGTGTACAACGTTCTTTTGAAAACTTTGCTTTGCTACAGGCTGCCTCAGAGGGCTCCGCTGCCGCAGTGCGCGACGCACTCCAATCTGGAGCTGACATTAACGCGTCTGACAACTCTGGCAGAACTATTCTGACGTGTGCTCTCACCGCCGATAGGTGAGTCATTTTCTAACGGCTTAAAATTTACTGAAACTCACTTTGCGTGCTCAGGTGGGAGACCATCGACGCGTCTGACGCGTCGTTTTTATCTGAAGATCGCCTTCAAGTCCTTCGCATGGCTGTGTCACATCCAGAAATCTCATTATTCACGCTCAATGCACCGCAAGACTCGATAAACGACGTAACTCCTCTTGGTATGGCGGCTTGGCTTGATATGCCCCAAGCAGTCCAAGTTCTTCTAGACTGCAGCTCAGGCGCTATCTCCGTCGACGCCGAGGATACAGATGGTGCAACGCCTCTGATGTGTGAGTCTCGTCCGATCAATACATCAATTTTGAATTTCAATTGACCGCGCTATGACAGATGCGGCACGCGACGGCAGGTTGGCTGTCGTTCAGCGCCTGGTACGTTCTATTTACCTCGCGCGGGCTTCTGATATCTGATCACTATTCGGTAGCTTGCTCATAATGCTAGGCCTGATCTAAGAGACCGAAATCATCGATCTTCGCTTCAATTCGCTTTACCCCATCCTCGCGTCTTGTGGACATGCGAACAGGCGCTATGCAACTACCGCCTTCGTGAATATCAGGTAACTGATCTGTAGTGGTCTGGGCACAGGTACTGATACGTTATGATAGAACGGAAACAAAAGAGGTCTTTGCAAGCCTAGCCTTGCTATTAACCACCAATCACCGCAAACCTCCACTCAACTTACTAACTTCGCGCCAAGCATCCCACCTGCCACGACTTTCTCATCTGAATCTATATTTTTCATTACCGACTCTGTTGTACAAGCTGTACTCGCTGCCGATCTTTCTGTGCTGTACTCCCTGTTGTTTTCACAATCCCCTGAGCCTTCCCCATTGGACCCCGGACCGGTTCTTGTAAATGTACCCGATCTGGAAGGATGGAGCCCCATCCACTACTGCGTATCTGTACCAAATCCCTCTATCGAGATCCTCGACGCCCTGTATCGCGCTGGCGCCGACGTCAGCTTGTTCACTACTGGCGAGCACTACACACCCCTTCACTGTTTTGCACGCCTCGCACGCGTCTGTGATGACATTCCAGAATCACCCCAATTATTGTATCAATTTGCTATCCATCTTATCCGTGACCTCCGCGCACCGCTAGCAGCACCCGACAAGCATGACGAAACTTGTATCCATGTAGCCGCCGAGCACGGCGAATGTCTTGATGTACTCCTCGCTCTTCTTGATTGTGACACCACAGGCACCGTTCGCAATCTGCGCAATTCCCGAGGGTGAGTTCATTTGTGTTTCATGTTCCTCCATCAAGGTCATAACAAATTCGCCACAGCCTTACAGCCTTCGAAGTCGCACGCCCAATCTTCCGTTCCGCATTTAGTCCTGACGGGCAGTTCATCCGCTCGGAGTCGTCTCTCTCTGATCGCACCATTAGGCCCGGAACTTCGAGTTCTATTACATCTGTCACCTCTTTCACGGACCGCACTACCCCACTTTCCCCGCCCACGATCCGCATTTCCAATGGCCCAGCCTCCCATCTTCCACTTGATTTTGATGTGACTGCATCCGCGGAACGCCTGCTTGAAAACTTTACCCTACTCTCGACCGAAGCGCAGTTTGTCCGTGACCACGAGGGCCTGGATCGCCTGGCAAACGTGGTGAACGAGACCTCACAGCTCGGGTACGACGTGCTTACCCACTTCAGAGGGCAGGTAGATGATGCCGCGAGTGACCTACGCGATATGCGGGCAGCTCTCAACGCTATCGATCATTTGTGGAATACAACTTCGCATGACGTGGAAGAACACTTGCGTACACTTCCTGATGGCCGGAGTCTCGAGCGCTTCTTGGAACATAGGCGCTCGCCTAGGGACTCTGAAGACTCACAAACCACTGCAGTGGAAGTTCAACCAATTTACGTCAAGTCTATCCTGAAGGAGACAGAACCCAAGGTGTACGCTGATGCTTCTGTTCTCACCGATCCTTCGGCACCTGTACCTCTCGAGACGACATCTGCATCCGGCGCCCGCACTGTTCCTTGGCCCGAGTGGTTGGATAGTTTCATTCTCAGTGCAGACTCCACGACGTACAAGGCGCACCTCGCGAATCTCATTGAGATCGAGCGCGAATTGTTCTCCCGCGAGACGATGAGTTCACTCGAAGAAAAAGTTCCCAACAGGGAGACTAAGCTTAAGAGTCTCCTGCGCAGTCGCAAGCGCTACGAGAAAGTTGAGAAGAGCGGAGCGTCGAAGCTCAAGGCATGGCTGAAGAAGAAAATCATGGCAGAGAAGCCCTTGAAACTGCAGATTGCATATGACCTAGATGGCGAATGTGCAGTCGGGACGGAGGTTAAGGTGGACTTTACACAGCTCTCTATCACGATCTCGGATTCAGAGAAGCCCTCAAGAGCCGCATCGTTGTCCCTGTCTCCTTCAAGTGATGAGTTTCACTCATCTCAGGCGGTCCTCTCTGGTGCAAGTCGTGACTTGTCAAGTATCGACGAGTGCCTTCATGGAGTATGTTCAGTTTCCGTCATCCCAACTTTTGTGACTAATGAACTTGTTCTAGGTTGACAATCTGATTTCTACTGCCTGCCATTCAATTTCCCGCGCAGAGCGCATCATCAAGCGCACCATTAAAACACGTGAAGCGATGGTTCAAAATCTCCGTTCGCGGTACCCTCCTGTCTCCAACCCCATCTTTGCATTCTCCCTTGCCCCCTTTGCATATCCCGATAACTCCTCGCGCTCGTTCTACCTCTCTCCGGACAGCGCCACCTCTTCGCAATGCTCTTCCGCCCAGTCCTCAAATATATCCCTAGCCACTAGCATACACGACGACGAAGACGAAGACTCACGAGCATTGCGCAGGCTCCTCCTGCGAAAAATTAGCGCACGCATCGACGGCGCTTTCGACGAGATCGACCGCATAAATGTATGGTTGCGTATCGTCAAGAGCGTCTTGCGCGACCTCAAAACGCGGACGACAGCATAGGAAAAGGACCCAGAAATCGATTGGACAAATGTTGTATGTTATTTGTGTAATGTATCTGTGTATATTATTGCTTCATCTATAGACTCGGTATCTCATCTTCTCATCTCCCATTGCATCTATACACTGTAGATACGCACGCATCTCGTAGACACTGACGTATGCATTGTCGTTGTGTTACTTTTTCGATTTCTCATTGCTTTGCCTTTGTGTTGGTGATAGCTTGTAATACAGACGAGATTGATCATATTGAAATTGTGCAGGCTCTTACTAATTGGTATCAAAACATATTACATGCAAACTGAGCGCCACCGCTATTGAGACGACAGATTTGACAGACAAGCAAAAAGGTTTGTCAAGATCAACGTTCTAGGTAAGAATTCTAGTATGTTCCCTCGATTGAATCAAACTAGTTTTTTTATTTTGTTGCGGATTTGCCACGCTTACACCGTTCTAGGGTCTATCTTCGTCAATTAAACACACGTACAGACCTCGGAGGGGGTAGTAGCATGACAGGTGATCCATCTGTTGGCTGCGTTTCGACCTGTTCTATTCATCTCTGAAATTTTGGTATCATGCCGACGGAATGTGAGCTATCTTCTTGTTAAATACGTTCTGCGGGCTCGGGACGGCTCCGCCTGAGAACATGACTTTTTGGATGCGCTGCAAGTTGGTCGCTGATGTCGACAAATGGATCATCCTAACTCAGGATCGAGGACCACAAGCCTTGGTTGGTTACGAGATGCTGTTATTCAGAAATGAGTTTCTGGTACAATTCTGCAGTGACACAATGTGGTGTTGATTTGCCAAGACCTACTTTCCATTTCAAACGTACTTAAATACACCATATCAGCACCATGACGAACCCTAAATGAAATTCTCGTGCTCCCTGCAGATGACAACCCGACAAGTGTTACTCACTTGTAGCGTGTCTCTTGCTACACATAACTGCCAGTTGACACAAGATCGTGTTCCTGGAAGATGATGGTAGTGAAGGACGGTCCAGCATCGGAGTTGACAGCGAGTTGAGCGTCATATTCTCGGACACCAAGGACAAGACGTGGTCCTAGCACGAACATCTGTATGAACAACAAAATTTGAAGAACACCATAATAAACCTCAGTGCCCACGGAGGACGAGTCCTACAGAAATGATGAACAGTGTCACAGGCGCACGATGATATATCAGCTTACATATAAATTTGGAGAGAAACCACCGAGGCCAAAGGAACAAACAGCAACAGAACTAGAGCATAAGGAACTTCAGCGGAAACGATGACAACATTCGAATTAGGAGCTCACAATACGAAATAAAACATGTGAATTTTTGTTAACACCATGAAACAGCTGGCGATGGTCCCTCCCGTCGATAGTTGTTGCACTTCACGGAAGTGTTTTACAACAATCCAGACTGCAAGACACAGCACGAGGACCTCCCATACAGCGCAGAGTATCCAAGTTATGGAAATCAGAAGCTCAGCGACTCCCTCGTAGTCATATTGACATAGATAGGAGCCGGACAAGACGAGCTCCACTGATATTCGACTGATGAGCTACACGCTTCAGTCTTTCATTTACTATCGAAGCTTACCTCCAGAGACATGGCTGTTGACTATTGCGGTGAGCACTACGCAGGTGATCGTGACAGGTAGGAAGATTGCAATGAGAAAGATAAGCATCTTTCTCGATCGTTGATACATGGCATGTAACCGACTGGTCACAAGGACTTGCATGATGTTTCATTCGGGTCAATATCACTGAGGTATTGGAGTTGGGTAGCTTACCACACAATATAGCAATTATCACCACAGTCATCCAGTTTTGTGCGAAATATGTGACATTGCCTGAAAGATCCGGTTAGCGATGAGCGTAGGAGGAGGACCAAGAGACTCACAGCTGTTGAAGTCGGTATGTTCAATCAACACGCCAGTCGAAAATCTCACTCACCCCTACATAGGAGTGCAGGTTATTTAACGAGAATGGTACCAGTGCAGGACACTCACTGTATCTGACACCGAGACCGACGGAAGACTTGCTGTGTGCCACTGGTCAGAAGAGACAAACACGGTGTATGTGTAGAGACATACACAGTACGACGGCACTAGTTACGGGAGACGGTTGATTAGCACGACGTCAACTAGCAAGCTTTGCAAACATACACAGCATATGGTATTCCAGCGTAGCGCACCTAGAATGGGCTCAAGTTAGCACAACTGGGCAACTGTGCTTGTAACATAAGCCACGTACGCTGAGATATAAAATAGTCGTGTGGGACCAGCGTTGCCTCTTGCCCAAGTTAATTGTACTGACCTGATGTTTGGTATGGGACTCTGCTCACCCAGATCAGTTCAAACTGTGGAGCCACTGTCAGTGATATAGTCGCCTCGGGAATAGCATCAAACTACCTCTTGTCTTAAAGTCAGTGCTAGAACTATCATGAGCATATTGGTGGTTTCTTAACACTATCTTGCTCACCCCAGTCGTATACGACTACAGTAAAGCAGGCGACTGCGAAAGCGTAGACAATGTTAGATCAAGGCATCAGCGACACCATCCACGAACCTGAAAAATAGCTAGACAAAATATACGAATCAATTAACGGCCACGACGTCGGGTCATTTGATACTACGGTCATGTTCGAGGGAAGGATTTTAATGAATAGCGATGGTATTCGCGCTAGATATACCACTATCCAGTGCTTTTGTCGCCGATTAAACCATATTGAGATCGATGTCCTTTAATGCCAGCATCGGCTGACCCAAAGTAAGTAGAATGCAGAAGTCCTTGATCGAATCAAATTGAACATGCAAAGCAGTGTCAAATGCGAGGAAATACAACACCTCGAAATTTCGAAAAGCTGTCCGTGAGTTCCGGAATTTGTCTCTCGAGAGCTTGCCACACTTGCATCAGCTCAGCAGTTTCGAGGATCACATGTGGTCACCGGTCTCACACAGGCTATGGGGTGATGCAGCATCTGTCGCCTCGTGCACACCTCTCGCCCTCTGTCTCGATTATCGGGCTATAATGTTAAAATGTGGTAAGTGTAGTGTGACTCTGGTGCAAAAGCGGTGTACAATGCACGAGTAATCCATCAAGCACATGGTGCCTTAGCGCTTAGCACGTGGTGCATCAACGTTTCAACTTTCACAGCCAGATGCCATCCTCATTCAACGCCACCCACGATATATATCACGCTATCCTGGATAGCTCAAACGAGGACCATATGTTACTGTATACAACCACGCACCGGGAAGCTCGACTTACTCGTTCTTCAAGTGAGACTATTGATATTCGGTGTCGTGAAACGTTTTTAGCTGTTGCAGTGTCAGTGATCTTTTACTACCCCGCCTTCAAATTCCTCTATAAATACTTGTGTTAAGCAGAATGTTCATGATATCAGCTACTAGATAACTCACCATGTGAGAATATCACGGGCAGGGCCTAGCTAATCCAATAGCTAGTCTGATGGTTGCACTCTCGCAAACGCAGAGTTGGCACCCGAACTTGTCCACGTTGGATACAAGGACCGCATATCATCACATTGCACAATGCTTGCAACATTTGTTGTAGTATGTACAATGTACATGTATGTATATCAAGAAAGTATAAGGGACCGTACTGGACAAAATAAGAAAGCCGCTCTTTGCCGAGTCACCGTACGTCGTGATTCACAATTGCAAACTTGACTCGGACTTGTTTGGCACGGCCTTCAATCCAAACATTTTCAGTGAACGTTTGAACGCCCACATGATTTGTCCAGTGAGCGCTCAAGTTAGATTGGAAACAAGAGCCATGGCATTGCAAGCACATATACAGCCATGGTACTAATCAGTGACATCTGCTCAGCCCAACTGGTCGCAGCCGGTAGCTACAACTTTGTCATCTGCCAGCGAATCTTTCATTGCCGCTGACTCTCAGGTTCAATCATGATGTACCCGCGTCCAATGTTTTGAGGTACAGTGTTCTGCCCCGTGTTGTTTTCACGATCTTTAGGACTAACCCTTTTGTACCATAGCCATATAAATGTACTCGATCTGGACGGTTCGCCATCCATTACCATGTCACACTCTGTACAAAATCCATATAGCTTGCTTGTTACCGGCGAGCACTATACACCTCCAGTGTTTTTGCACAGTTTACACTCGTCCCTGGTGACATTCTCTCCAGTTGTTATATCACTTCCCTATTACCTTTTTGGTCCCTATTACATATCTACCATCTCATTGCCCCACTGGCAGCATTCCACACGCATGACGAAACCTGTATATGAGCACGGTGGAGGTCCTGACGTACTCTTAGCTCTTCTTGATTTTAACCCCACCGTGGCATACACTGTTCGCCCGTCATTCCTATCGGATCGTACCATTCGGTAGGAGACTTCGAGTTCTACCAAGTACATCACCCCTCCCACAATCCGCACTACTTCAGTTTCCCCCACATGAGCCGCATTGCCAGTGACACAGCCTGGGATCTGCTTCCTGACTTTGACCAGACTGCATCCGTGGAACGCCTGCTTGAAAACAAACGTTACTCTACTCTCAACCTAGACATCTGTTTGTGCACAGGGGTCATCATGAGTATTTGAAAGGACGCTTGCCTAGGGACTCTGAGGATCTGCAAACCACTACAATATAAGTACAATCAACTTATGTCGAGTTTGTTCTTAAGGGGACAGAATCTAATGTGTACGTCGATGCTTTGGCTCATGTACCATTCGAGATAAAACCAGCGTCCGGCACACGCACTGTTCCTTGGGCCAAGCGGTTGAATGACTTCATCATGGGGAGGACTTCTTGCTAAAAAGCCCTCCTTCGAACGATACAGATTGATTACCTTGCATGTCATTCTGCTTGATCCAGTACGTAGGCCTATGCTAGAACATGGTGAACGTAAGAGAGACATTGAGACCTACAAATCACCCACTATAGACAGCGATCAGATGTCACAGGCAGCACACAAATCCGCACAGTAATGTGATGGTTTCATGGCAACCTTGTACACGGAGGATCAAAGTCCTTTGGAACGCATAACACATTCTTCCCAAGTTGGAACCCAGTTTGTGTTGCCATCCTTGATGTGCCATATGTTAGCATCATTGCTTAGCTTCAGGACTTTTCAGGCCAAAACCAGTCTCTCGATGTTCCTCTGCGTCTTCTGCAAGTGGTAGTATCACTTCTCATAGGAGACCGAAGCGTTTTCGAGTCATCAAAATTGTCAACCACTGTTGACGATACGCATTAGAACTACAATTGTAAACTTGACAGTCCCACTAGTAGAGGCACCACATGCATATGTGTCTATGCCATCAGCAAGGGTGTTTCCGTGCGAGATCGATACAGGAGTCTCTAGCTGTCTCCGATGGGACGTTCCTTATCATTCCAGCCTGGTGCATGCGAGCGAGCTAGTTTGAGTAGTGATCTTTCCATCATGATATTCCCATTGTGAAGAAAGAATTGACTTGTTATGAGTATATGACGTGTGATCCCTGAAGATAATTACTCACCAAATGATCGTCACTTAGAGTGTCTCCAGTGCTACGCCTTACTGTCAGTTGACCTGGTGAGATGGAGCTTAACACGTGGACATCCTCCCGAAAGGCAATCATAGATATGCCGGTTTCTCGATTGGATTCGGCTATGAGCCTAGCATGATATTCTCGAATGCTAAGGATGAGGCGTGGACCCAGCACAAACAACTGCAAACTCCACAATAATTGAATAACAGCAAAGACATATCCCATGGCAGATTCGTTCTATAGAAACGATGAATATCGGTCATATGCAGGTGCGATAGATTGGCGTACGATGGTCGAGGTGTCATAAACAAGCTGGAAGCAAGAAACAGCGGCAAAGCTAGCATGTGCACACCTTCAGCACGAAAAACAACCATATTAAAGTTACGAGCTCACCTTACAAAGTAAGCTGCGTGAGTTTTTATTAACACCGGGAATAAGTCTATGGCCGATAATTTCGATAGTCGTCGCAGTCCACGGAAGTGTTTTACGGCAACCCAGAGTGCAAGACACAATGCGATGGCCTCCCACATAGTGTTCAGTGCCCAAGCCATGGAATCTAGGGTTCGGGCGTTTCCCTCCCAGGCATAGGTGCACTGATAGGTCCCGGAGAGGATTTGTTCTTCTGGGATTTGTCCATGAGCATGTGCATTAGTCTATTGTCCGCAATTTAAAGCTTACCACCTGGAGTATGAATGGCTGCTATTGCTACCATCACCCCGGAGGCAACCTGGACAGGCACGAAAACTACAACAAGAATCATGAGCATCCTGCGGGATCCCAGATACATGGCATGTAACCGGGTGATCATGACAACTTGCATAATGGTTCAATCAAGTCAACATCACTGACATAAGTATTGCAGCTAAGGAGCTCACCGCCCAGAATCGCGTTTATAACTATAGCCAACCCATTTAGTGCTGCATAAATAATATTGCCTGAAAAATCCAGTCATTGATCAGCCTCGGGTGATCAATTGCTCCAAACACACTCACATCTATCGCAGTCGTTATATTGAACCAACAAGCTGGACGGCTTACTCACCCCTATGTAGGAGTGCATTTAATTGCATGGGATAATGACAAGGATTGGTGCAGAACACGCACTTCATCTGTTGTAGAGACCAGCGGAAGAACCCCTGTATACTGCTGGTCAGAAGACAAACACAGTGGATGTGAGGAGACATACGTAGCATGGACAGGCTAACCTCAAAACACGTGTTATTAGTATGGTGTCCACTTGCTAGTATTGGAAACCCACACAATATATGGTATTCCAGCATAGCGCACCTAGAATATTTTGGTGTTGGCGCAAAATTCCAACCACACTTATAAAGCTATGTACCCCAAGATATATCAAGGTCATAAGGGACCAGCGTGGCCTCTGCCCGTATTACTTGTATCGTCGTGTTGCTTGTTTGATGGTATAGGACATTGCTCACCCAGACTAGTTCAATCTGGTTTTAAACCATTCTTAGTGTGATGGTTGCTCTGGTAGTGATATCAACCTACCTCTTGTCCAAACATCAGTGCTGAAGATATGATAAGGATATCATTGATTCTTTAAGACTACTTTGCTCACCCCAATCATATACCATCGCAGTAGAGGAAGCAACTGGTATGAAACCGCAGTCAAGGTTAGGCATGACTGACACCATCTGACTGACTCTCCACGAAGCTACAAAATAGCTCGAATTACGAAACGAAAGGATTAGCGGCCACCAACTGGGATCACTTGATGTTAGCATCATGTTCGAGGGACGGTGAGTGCGAGTGGCGAAGTTATTATGAGTCCAGCGCTTTAATCACTAAAATAGGCTTCATATATATGTTCCTCCATTGAGCGATGGAAATAAGTCTTGTCATTGAAAGTCCGAAATATCTCCTGTAATAAAATAGAATTGGGTCCCGCCAGCATCATGTGTAAGTACATAGATCTTTTAGGGCGTTGGTCAACGATTTTGCAGTATAAATATCGCAGGCGCAGACCCGATGTCTAGAGTGATAACATATGACAGAAACGAGAGGCCGTGAGGTAGAAAGGATGTTCGGTTTGTGTTCGGTAAATTGAATTGTTACGCCGACTGTGAGAGATGGACTCAGACGGTTGTGTTCGCGAACTTCAGTACGAAGCGCGTATCGGAACGACGGGAACCGATCCATTGGATAGAAGAACCTTGAAAGTGCACGGTACCGCCCTGAACGTGTGACTGCCTGTACTAGTAGCTGCATGGAGATCGATCATATGTGATGTGACCACAGGCCAGGTTCCCGCAGATTACTACCCAGTAAATAGTGTCTCCATTGCTATACTACTACTGCCAGTGGACTCATGTACGAGCTCCTGGAAAGCAATTGTGGTCATGCTGGTTCGTACGTCGGAGCCGGCTACGAGTTTAGCGTTGAACTTTCGAACACTAAGGACGAGGCGTGGTCCCAACACAAACATCTGCGTGAACGACATAATTTCAAGAACACCATAATAAACCTCGGCGCCCGTGGATGATGAGTTCTATAGAAATGATTAACAGTGTCACATTCACATGAACTCAGCGACAGATCAACGTACTGCGAGCGATGGAGATAAATACCCAGCATTGAAGCAAGACACAACAACAAAGCTAGCAGGTGCGGAAGTCTTAGCTGAACAAACAACTAAATTCGAATCATGCGCTCACCTTGCAAAGTAAAGCATGTGAGTCTTGATCAACACCGTGAAACAATCCCCGACGATCCTTCCCGCCGATGATCGTGACCGTTCACGGAAGTGTTTCACAGAAACCCAGAGTGCGAGACACAGCGCGAGGACCTCCCATATAATGTTGAGTATCCAAATCATGGTAATCGGAAGTTCAGACGTTCCCATATCATATGTGCACATATAGGTGCTGGACAGGATGAGCTCCTCTGACATTTGTTTGATGAGCCTGATGCACTTGGAATCTCTGGTTTAAAACTAAAGCTTACCTCCCGAAACATGGGTGTTCACCATTTCACCGACCACACCACTGGTGATCATGAGAGACGCGGCGATCACGATGAGACAGATAAGCATCTTTCTGGATTGTTGGTACATGGCATATAACCGAGTGATCGTGATGGCTTGGATGGCATGTCATTCGGGGTCACATCACTGAGGTAGTGCAGTTGGGTAACTCACCACACAGCATAGTAGTCACCGACATAGTGATCCAGTTTAGTGCGAAGTACGCGGTACTACCTGAGAAATCCAGTCAGCGATAAGCGTAGGAGGACGGAAAGACTTACATCTGTTGCAAACATTATCTTCAACCAACAAGCCAGTCGAGAATTTCACTCACCCCTACATAGGAGCGCAGGTAATATTTTGGACGGGAATTACAGACACCAGGGCAGAATACTCACTCTATCTGTCAACGAGACCGAAGGAAGACTTACTGTGTGTCGTCATGTCAGAAGAGACAGACACAGTGTATATGAAGAGACGTACTCAGCATGATGGTGCTGGTTGTGGGAGATGGTTGGTTAGCACAACTCAATTGGAAATGGTCAGCCTTGCAAACCTACATGGCGTATGGCATTACAGCATAGCGCACCTAGAATATGCTGAAGTGAACACGACATTTCAATTGCACTTATAACATCAGCTACATACAGCAAGATACAAAATAGACATGAGGGACCAGCGTTGCCTCTGCCCCAAGTCAATTATATCATCTCGCTTTTCTTCTGATGGGGGATGGGGCACTCTGCTTACCCAGACAAGTTCAAACTATAAAACTATTGTTAGTGAGATGGCTGGTCCGGTAATGGCACCAACCTACCTCCTGTCCGAATGTGAGTACTAAAAATATCATGAGCATATCAGCAGTTCCTTGATACTACCTTACTCACTCCAATCATATGCGACTGCAGCAAAGGAGGCAACTGGGAGACCGCAGTCAAGGTTAGATCGAGGCACCACCGACATCGTGGGACTAGCTCTCCACGAACCTATAAAATAACTGGAAAACCGGGAGGAATTGATTAGCGGCCAGAAACTGGGATCATTTGAGACGAGGGTCATATTCAAGGGATGAGCGAGAATGAGGAACTTGGTGGTCTCATAACGATGGCGTTCCTGCTAAATATACCACCGTCTAGTGTCGTCATCGCCGCCGAAAGAGGCAATACAGATCTTTGCTCCTGCAGTGATTGACCGTTGAACGGTCTGTTAGTCTTCAATAAGCCTAGCTGCGCACACGCACATTACTAAATAAGATCGCATTCTGCCGGCATGACAGGAAAAAAATTGAAAATTGAAAAGCTTGAAACAACATAGCTTGCTGACCTTTCCCACTCCTCTGCAACGCTTCCAACTCGGAGCCACCTGCCAATGGCTAATCCAACGCGTGCGTTTTTTTCCCTGTTCCTGGTATCTGTTGCGTCATCCACACCTCCTCGTCATGGAGCTATAATGTTATAGGAAAAACACATGAGGTGATGGCACTGCAAACATGATGTGGATCCGATGTAAGGTGCACCAAAGATCCATCTATAATGCAGTTGATGGATCGGCATTGCTTCAGTTTGCAAAGTCATGTACGGCACCATCCTGCGACTGATCCAGGTTGCAACTCAGGAAGTACTGTTGGGTTGATGCGTATTCTGTGCTCGTGCTTCTGTTTCCAGTCTGAATTTAAAAAAGATGTGCATCCTCTCGAGTCTAAGCAAAGAACGACATCACCTTCAAGATCGCTACAAGAAATAATTACAACATAGTAGGTGCAGGCCTTACCAACATGAAAAGCAATCAACCTCAAACTTGGCCATTTAAGCCTGTCTACTCGTCTCTATATCTTTCAACGAGATATTGCTCCTCTCGCACATTCCGCGAAAAAGTCCACTCTCTATCTTGAAAAGATTGGATGGAGTATCAAATTCCTTTGATAGAGTGAGTATTAGCCGCTGAAAGACATTCAAAACAACCTACGGCAACAAGGCCAGCGTCAAGGACCAGAATCCGGTCATATGAAATGATAGTACGAAGTCGATCTGAAGTATCACCGTATTACAGCATTGCGCAGAGAGCACAGAAGATGAAACGCACGGGCAATACAAAGTAGCGTGCGATCCTGGAATTCCGTCTGGATAGTGTGCTGGATCTTGCTATCAGTATCGAGATCGACAGAGGCTCTGAAAAAGTTCAAACATCAAGCATCCAGGAGAAGAGTACACGACTAACGTGGCCTCATCAAGCACAACGACTTTGCAGTCTTTCACCAGCGCACGAGCTAGACTGAGCAGAGATCTCTCCCCAACGCTGAGGTTCGCTCCCTCGCTCTCAATGGTGCTGTCAAGGTCGTGGCGGCTGATGGAAGCTTGCTCGCTTCCGACGCCATTACTGGAAGATGACTGTTTCGAGGTGATGCTAGAGTCAAGCAGACAAGATCGATGCAGCGCATCCCATAGCTCCGCGTCACTGTGTTGGGAGAATGGATCTAGGTTGGAGCGTATGGTCCCTGGTAATCATTTAGCGCTTCACACAAGAGCACGTGGATCGACGACACTAACCGCTAAATAGAAGGGGCTATCGAGTTCGCACATTAGTCCTGTGTTAGGTTGTACAAAGAAACTTTACAGACATCTTGTGGGATAATAGAAATCTTGGAGCGGAGATCTTTAAGACCAATTGTAGATATATCGATACTAGAAGGGGTGAAAACCAATATTCATCACGAGTGAAGACCCACGCACCCATCAATAGTGATTGAACCACCAGACACCTCAACAATTCGAAACAGTGCAAGCATCAATGAAGATTTTCCAGCACCAGTCCTGAAGAGACACCGCATTAGCATACATGTGCAGGTCCAACAAACCAGCTGACCTTCCAACAATGCCTATCTTTTCGCCTCCGCTAATCTTGACCGAGATGCCCCTCAATACATTGGGAAGGCCAGGCCTATATGCCATTTTAACATCATTGAATTCGACGGCACCATGTTCAGGCCATTGCACCGGGGGCTTTCGTTCTTCAATCTCATACGGAGCCTCTTGAGGTATCGTGTCGCCTGCGACATACTCTACCACTGCGAGGTGTAAGCGAGAGTTGAGGTATTATGAAATTGGTGGCTCACATCGCTCCGCTGCATTCATATAATTCTGAGGCAAACGACGACTCAATAGCCTGTAATGTGGGATAGCAAGGAAATCCTTACCTCAACGTCTGCTGTTTGTCTGGTTACCAGACTACACATTTGTGACAGCGAGGCTGTGACACAAAAAGGTTAATTGTATGTACTTTGGGGGCGGCATTGGGAGACCCACTGGTATATGTCAGTACCAACCCTATCTGGGCGGCGTTTATTCCGGAGACGTCGATCACTGCGAGAAGAGCGACCTATTGAAATCATAGCATTGGGTGAGTATGAGGTATTTGTCGTTAAACAGACGCCTACAAGGAAGACTAATATGCCTCCCATGAAGTCCAACCTTATTGCAAGCCATCTGAGGGAAGATGATGAACCAACGACCGCCAAGATATGTATAAGGTTACTTGCCTCTGGTTCGTAACCACGAGGAATAGAGCTCTATCCTGCAGATCAATGTAGTATCTATTGGCGTCAATAAACTGCTTCATTTTTCCGTAGCTTCGGATTGTGGGAAGTCCTGTCAAGGTCTCCGAAAAGTGGGCATACAGAAGAGAGCGAAGCATAGAGTCTGATGACCAATTTCAACAGAGGCTTTTAGGTCAGGAATACAACAACAAACCCAGGCGCTTGACTTCACGAGCACCAGCTCGATAAAAGGCAGCAAAGTAGCCATAACCGAGAGCGATAAAGAACACGGCAATAACTAGACAAGGATGAGCCATATCCTCGCAAATGATATCCATATACTGACCAAAGTACGGTTCAAGGATAGAAACGATGATGATGGAACCCATTACGCTGGACAGCGTAATGACAACTGGATCTCCAGTCAGTCTCCGTAAGCGAAGCGTGCGGCTAACGTACGCAATCTCATTGATTCTTAACCATGCATAAGTAAAATCTCAACATGCGGTAACAGGCGACTCACGTGGTAGCTGATTGTCAATACCTGAGCGGAAGGTTTCAGCAAGCATGGCACAACACAATCAGTGAGATACTGACTGTCGATATCTTTGCCAAAAATGCTCAGGATTCGGCCCATAGGCTACGGGAATACAATAACCACTGGTTTTAGCGCTTTTGTATATAATCACTCACTGTAGTGTCGAAAAAGGACATGGATGCATGAAAGATGTTGCGTACGGATTTGTGGTGCAGGCTTTGAGACACATAATAGGACATGAAGTCCATTCCAGCACCACTGCAGCAAGTTGTGTTGAGTGAGCGTGCCGCAATCTACGATAGGAACCAACTTACAGCAAAAGTGTGAAGATCGCTTGACCAACCCCTAGGCAACCGTATAGCGTCTGATAGAACGAGTTTGGCCGGTTGAATGTGCTAGGCCAGGATTTAGAAAAGGAATCAAGAAGTCAACAAAAAGACACTAACTTGGTCTCCCACCAAACTAGCGTGTACGAATTCAAGATCAGGCTTCCCTGCATCGCAAGCATAAAGAAAAGAAGTAGGGGACCTGTTATTGAACCGCGGCCTGCAACCAAGTAGGTCCAATATACTTTGAAACTGTTTCAATCCAGGGAAACACCTCAGATGAACTTGATCGCACCTCCCCAGGACACAGAGCCCGTCGATCGCTTCTCTTTGACGATCAAGCGACCTTCGAGTTTGCCGCTGCCAGTAGCCTTTTCCCTGGCTCTTTCTGACTTCAACTTCACATCCTCAATAGTAATGCCTGTCTGCGGAGTAACTTCTCCTGCCTGGTCTTCATCTTTCCCCTCCGACGCATGGCCACCGAACTCTAAATCCAAACGCGCAAAGTCACCACCGCGAGAGACCAGTTCCTCGTAGGTTCCGCTCTCTGTGATGACGCCGTTGTTCAGGGTATAGATGTAATCTACCTGAGAGAGGAAGTGGATCGCATGCGTGACCAGAATGACAGTAACGCCGTGATTTCGTAGGGCACCCATGATGGCATCTTGGAATAAGGACTTTCCGACATGAGCATCCACTGAAAAGATTCTTCAATATGACAGACATTATATGAACCACATGGCTCACCTGCCGAGAGCGGATCATCAAATATAACAATTTCAGGGTCGGCGTACAGGGCACGAGCAATGTTGACCTGCATGGAAGATAAAAATCGACTCTTAACGGAGACAAGCCACGAACTCACTCTCTGCTTTTGGCCCCCACTGAGATTGATTCCCTTTTCTCCAATCTGAAATAGAGCATGAGCAGTGTTGTTGTGTTGAATTCATCCACATACCTCAGTCAGATCCCCATCTGGGAGCAGTTGGAGATCTGGAAGTAGACAAGCGGTCTCAATAACGCGCCAATATCTGTCTTCCTCGAATGATTGGCCAAAAATGATATTATCACGCTAGAGTAAATTGTTAGATGTAACTGCCCATGTGAGAGCGACACCATGCTGACCAATGTAGCATTCTGGATCCACGCGGTCTGCGGACAATAACCAACGCGACCGCCAAACGAGACATGCCCAGAGACCTTCCTCATTTCCCCTATTAGTCCTTGCAATAAACTGGACTGTTCGTGGGTCAGTAGCCGCTTCAAGAATTTCATTCGACAAGATCACCTTGCCGCTTCCCACAGGCCCAACTACAGCGACGAGCTGACCTCGTGGAATGGTCATGGTCACATTCTTTACCTGGAAAAGAGGTACGTCCTTTCCAGGAGCGGGCTTTTCTTTCGCTGTGTCCTCCTTCGCGCGCCTGTCCTTACCTCTCGGTGGACCGCCACCGCGTGCACCCTTCGAGCTGAAAGCCTCACCAGAATCTTTCCCATACGACTCCCACTCAAATGTCGCGTCCTTTGTCAGAAGCGCGGGTTCTTGGTCCTTGTCAATCACGAGCGTGTCTCCGGAGATAAGCTCTGCGCGGAACACGTGCGTGAGCCGCTGAATTGCGCTGGATGCATCAGGGATAGCCGATAGAGCGCGAGGCATGAACATCATTGGTTGCCGGAGAAGCTATTTATCCATCAGTTAGATGCGTGTTTATGTACGCTGCGGGAAACAATTTCACCTGGAACAAACTCAGCGAACTGAATATGACAGCAACGTTGAAGTTATGCGCTGTAAGGGTGTACGTGACGAAAGCTAGTGTGGCAGCAAGGACTGGCAGCGACATCGCGAGCGCCAAGCTGTGTAGATTAAATTAGTAGGCGTCACCATACTATACGCATCTGGACTCACTTCGCCGAAGTTAGGTGAAGAATCCATCGGACACCATGCAGTTCCTTCTTTCGAAGGTCGAAGATTCCTAAGCGAGGTTCGTAAGTATGTGGTTGATATTCCTTGATGTCATGCTTACTTTGAAGGAAAGGAACCTCGTATGAGAAGTACTTGACAACCCGTATGGCCCCTGTGCACCTCTTCAGCATCTTTGCACGTCCCAGCTGTCCCAAGGTTACGTACCAAGTACCTCTAGCAGAACTTTGGCTCGTTGATCAGTCCACTTCATCGACACTAAGCGAATACGGTGCTGCAGTGCCATTAATTGCTGCTGAATTGGAATCATGAGGACAAATAGTGAGAAACCAGCGAGTGCAGACGGCCCGAGCTAGTTTACAAGCGCGGTTAGAAAAACAGAACTCTTCATAACGTACAACAAACCTCAGTTAAAAGAATGATTAAACAAACTGTGACCTGAATAGGCGCGGTCCAGGCTTGAAGACAATATGTCATCTTTAAATCTGAAGGTCAGAGATCCTATATACTGACCTGCATGCTAGTAACGAGAGACAGGCTACAAGTTAGTTGACAGTATGAGTGTAATGCTCAAGTTTGCAACTCACAAACCACTGCGCACACGCGTCAATCCTGCTCACGTCAGTAGAAATATGGTTAACAAGCGCGGCGTTGTTGAGTTTGACACGCGCTTTGCCCGTGAGGTTCACTCCACGCTCGTAAATGCATGTTATCAGTGCGGCTCTAGCCAGCACGCCTGTTGCCATTGAACGCCAAAAGAACTTGAAATACATCAGCTGAGTCGAGCGTAACTTAAGAAAGATTTACAAACCTGGTGGGTGCAGATGCTGGCCATCACGGTGAGCGCAAAGAGCCCAAGAGCCATGGCAATACCGCGGCCGACGTTAGGTACAGGTGTTCCTGCAATAGTCGCAGCGGAACGCTCCTGCGCAAAGACAATGATTTGCTGCAGGGGGAGAACAAACATCAGAGGTTACCACAACCAAACACAGATTGCTATTTACCCGAAGGACGATAGGGCCCATGAGCTGTGCCGTATCACCAAAGACCTGAGTAGTGTTGTATATTGAGTATGACAGTGACAACTTAGGAGGAAAACTCATGCCTTGAATATACCTCCAACCCAGAACATACCACGAAAGACGTCATTCAAAGCCCAAGCAAGGCTGGCCTCTTTCCGCCCTTCGGATCCTCGCCAATGGTTCTGAAATGTTGCACGTCGCTCAGACCAAGTTGCGCCTTGTTTCTGACCATTCCTTGAAATTGCACGGATGGCCCAGCCGGTACGCTTGAAGAGAGATGGCCTGAGTTCTCCACTCTCAAGCCGTGCATTCCAGTCGGCTGCTGCCTTAACACGCCGCTGCCATGCAGCTTCAAGTTTAGCAGCAAGGACTGCCGACTCTCGGGATGGGTCCATTCTGTAAAGATCAGATGCTTGTAATGTGCGCTGATATCCGAGAACCTAGATGTATGCGTTATAACAGTATACGTTGAAATCAGGGTTCAATGACTGACCGTGATATCGGTGACCCAGGAGTAGGTGAGCTGAGAGAAAATGGAAGCATGGGCCAAAGGCGTCAGCTGTAGAATACCAAGTTATTGGGAGGTTCTTCAGAAAATCAGCGTAGGGGATTCGCGCACCGCTGCATCCTCCAGAGACGGGGGAGCTGGAGGTGGTGGGTCCTTAGGTAACCTGCTCGCGGCTCGATGAAGGAGGACATTGTTTGCAAAATAGCTTCACTTACCACAACTGCCACCATTTTTGACGAAAGTTGGTATACTCATCACCAGTATCGAGTTGAAGGTTTAAAGGTTGAAGGTTGGCTGTGTTGACTTTCTCGACCTTTTCCTTGTCCCCCCTCACAGATTCTTCTGACCGTTGGGAGGTCATACGGAATGAGGTAGGGATAGCAAATACTTGATCAGATGGATGGCGGCTCGCTGAAGAAGACCCGGAATGCCATCGGCCTTGTATTATAAATACACATGCAAGTTGTCATTGACATTACATGAAGATAAGCGTGATGCCGCGGCGTGAACTCGCTTGAAGTAGCCTCACGGTCTCCTTAATTACCTGCCGCTCCATCAAACCGTGGCTGGTGAGGCACGAGGGCTGAAGAATGGGGACTTGTGACCCAGGAAGAGAGCTGAAGAGAAACGGAACCAAGGTCGATAGGCTGGCACACAGCACAGCCGGAGCTAAGTGTACTAACCGCAGCTCGCTTGTACGCAGATGTTTCGCATCAAACGCTCAGCGCTCAGCGCTCATGCAATGAGTCATGCAGTCATGAGTCATCAGCAGTACTACAATAGTAAGTTCTAAATTTAACTATACACTGCGTGTCGTCGACAAGTGCACCCAAAGTTGAACATTCTAACCGGAAAAAGCCTAAAGCTGTGTGTCGGGTTTTCCACTGGCTCCTTCGCAGTCCTCGCCAGGAACCCGAACGGCGAACGTTACCGTGGGGGAGGTTGACTACTGCCCATGTAGTCGTGACAGTGCATCAACGATCGCGTTTCACGAATTGGTTTTCTTGTTGTAGTAGTACAGGACACTGGTGACATCGTTGCTTGTGCGAGGTCCAACAGGAGCACGAGCACCGTAACTTGGCCAGGAGCTCCGAGACTAGTAGGTCTTCCAGAAGCGAACATAAGACTCATGGCCAAGTGGTTAATAGATTCGAAATCTGTTCCTCCTGGATAGGGCCGGTTTGAAACCCGCCGACGAGAGTTTTTCTACATGATCGCACCTTGGGCATGAACTTATGGACAGGTCCTCAAACATCTCCCATAAGCCTCATGGCCAAGTGGTCGACAGATTCGAAATCTGTTCCTCCTGGATTGTGCGGGTTTGAAACCTGCTGAGAATAGTTTTCTCAATGATCGCAACTTGGCCAGGAGCTTACAGGTAGGTCTTCGAATAGCGACCACAAGACTCATGGCCATGTGGTCAATAGATTCGAAATCTGTCCCTCCTGGATCATCGATCATCTAGTGCCGGTTTGAAACCCGCCGACGATAGTTTTTCTCAATGATCGCAACTTGGGCATGGGCTCATGGATAGGTCTTCGAATGCCGACTATAAGACTCATGGCCAAGTGGTTAATGGCAGATTCGAAATCTGCTTCCTGGGTGGTGCAGGTTTGAAACCCGCCGACAATAGTTTTTCTCTATCATCGCACCTTAGGCATGAGCTCATGGATTGGTCTTCAAGCGTCAATCATAAGGCTTATGGCCAAGTGGTTGACAGATTCGAAATCTATTCCTCCTGGATGGTGCAGGCTCGAAACCTGCCGACAGCAGTCTTTTTCCCTCTTTCCGCACCTTCCATCTCACATCAGATTCAGGAAAACCCTCCCGAGGCAAATTTACAATTCGCGAAGTTCACATAATTCGCGACGTGTGGGTTTTTACTCTCCAGAGATCAGTGTATGTCCAGTTGTCATTGACATCCGCATGTGACTATTATCTATCACTTCTATAGGGTTCATTTTCATTGACATCTGGTATCTACGAATGAATTCTCTCATTTGCCTCGGGCGTGCCACCTGCGAGCATATAACGCCAAGCTCATGGCCGACTCCCATACAGCAAGCACCATGACTACGATTGCTTTCCAGGAGCGTGGACATGTATCAACCACTGGAAGCGGGAGTGTGTAACACGGGCATCAATGTGAACACAAGGCTTATCGGTTACTCTGCAGTGAATAAAAGATTTTTGTGCGAAGTTTCGTTGGCTATCTATTGCTCTTCAATCTACTTCGGAACACCATATCTGTCCCACAACGATGCTCCTGTACTCCCTGCAGAGTACTATCTAACGATCATTAATTATTTTCGGCATTGGAAATGCTAGACATCACTACTAGTTGACACTTGGGCATTCTCATGGAAAACAATTGTAGTCACGACGGTCCCTGCGTCGGAGTTAGCTACCAGCTTAGCATGATATTTTCGAATATCGAGGATGAGGCGCGGTCCCAGTATAAACATCTGCACGAGCGAGAAAATTTGAAGAACGCCCCCATAAATCTGAGTGCCCACGGTAGTTGAATTCTATCAAAATGTGATAAAAGAATGATGAGCGGTGGTCGCATGCAGATCAGTGACAGATCGGCGTACCAAAATTGTTGGAGACAGATAGCCAAGTTGGAAGCAAGACACAGCAATAAAGCTAGCATATGAACAACTTCAGCGGCGAAGGACAACCCCATTCGAAACATGAGCTAACCTTACAAAGTAAAGCACATGTGTTTTTATTAACACTGTAAAGCAGTCCCCCATGGTCCATCTCGTCCATGGCTGTTGCAGCTCACGGAAGTGTTTTACAGCACTCCAGAGTGCGAGGCACAACGTGAGGACCTCCCATGCGGTGTTGAGTATCCAAGTCTCGGCCGTCAGAGGTACGTTTCCCCCAATGAGACACTGACGGGTGCCAGGGAGGATAAGGTCCTCTGATATTTGTCCCGTGAGCTTGATTCGCTTCGGTCCATAAATAACCTTACCACCTGATATTTGGCGGGTTTGTATCGCAGCAATCACTCCGCAAGCGATGCTGATAGCGATAAAGATCACAACTAGAAGAATAAGAACCTTTCTCGATTGGTGATACATGGCAAATAACCGAGTGATCATGATGACTTGCATGATGTCTCAGTGAAGTCGATATCACTGAGAAATTGCAGTAGCTTACCGCCCAGCATGCCGTTGACGACAAAACCTATGCACCATAGTGCGGAGTTGATAATTTCACCTGAAAGGAAATTATAAGTCTTCGAGGACTGCACAATCCAACTAAACTCACAGCTGTGGCACTTGTTATATTAAATCAACAAGTTAGTCGTGAATATCACTCACCCCTACATCGGAGAGCAGTTGGTGTGTGAGAATGACAGGCATCAGATCAGGGCAGAATGCTCACTGTGTTGGCCACCGAGGCTGACGGAAGAATTGCTGGATACCTCGGGTTAGAAGAAAGAAATGTAGTGGACGTTAGACATACAAAACACAAAGACACTGATTGTGAGAGATCCATCAGTAGCACAGCACCAACTTGATAGGCAAACATACGCAGCATATAACACTCCAATGTAGCGCACCTAGAAGACTTTAAGGTAAGCGCAACCTACCAACTTATAACAAGGCCAAACTACGTACACTGAGAAAAAGAGCGGTGGTGAAAGACCAGCGTTGCCTCTGCCCCGAATTAATTGTATTGTCCCGTTGCTTTTGTGATACGAAACGCTGCTCACCCAGACCAGTTCAACCTAGTATAAAACCATTCCTAGTGAGATGGACGCTTAGAAATTGGGCCGACCTACCTCGTGTCCAAATGTTAGTACTGGAATGAGGATATCTTTCAGTGATTCTTTCTAATTCTTCGCTGTTATATTGCTCACCCCAGTCGTATGCAACCACAACAGAAGAGGCGGCTAGGAAACCGCAGACTGGTTAGATCGAGTATCACCGACACTATCCAACCAGCTATCCACGAACCTATGAAATAACTATAAACACGATTCGAATTGACCAGCGTCCACCAACTGGGATCATCTGAGACTGATGACATATTGGAGAGATGGGTGTGTCAGAGAAAGTGGTGAACTTGGCAAATATATGCTGTAATAATATACTGCCTTTATCACTGACTCCATGTGCAGTACGGTATGCACTGACCTCGAATCGGATGAATAATTGTTCCTCCCGTTCGACCAAAGTAAGCATAGTGGTCTAAAATCAAGTAAGAAGGAGAAGTCGCTCCACGGCAAGTCGCTTGCTCAACCACCCGGGAAGCAGTGTGGTGCGCGCGCAGTGTTTGACCACCCGAACACTGTTCGTAATTTGGAGACCATGTGTCCAGTATTCTTAGCTCATGCCCGGGAAGCGTAACAGCTCGTCCGAGACCCGAGGTCTCTTAAGACATTCTGTTGGCATGACGCCAGAATGAAAAAAATGGACTATTCCAAACGCAGCAAAGTTCAAACAGATCATACATCCGCCTGCATCTGCCTCATGCACGCTCCTCGTCCTCTCGGTCGTCAGAGGCTATAAAGGTGTCATAAGAATGCAGAGTATAATGATAAATGTAGTCTCACCAATGAGAAATGCACTGCACTATACTTGTCCATTACGCAGGCCAAGTTGTACAGCCAGGCGCTCAGCGCTGATTGATTGGTCTAGTGAGTAATGATATGACAGCATCTTTAACTTACGTAAAATGAGAAGTCACACTCATAAGTAGTGGAGAAAAAATGCCTCGGACATGCCTGTAGTACGTGTGCATGAACACACGGTGCCACGGGAAGCCCGGTTTCTGGCACACCGAATTGTACAGCGCCCATGCTCATGTCGTACTATACCGAAAGGCCCAACCTGGGCCAGTGCCGGTTATCAACGTTTCAACGCATCTCTAAGTAGTCTATATCTATGTAACGTCATAACTGTGAGAATATCCTAAACTCTAAAATATCATGTTGTCCGTTCATCCCCAATTGGCATCTGGGATGCGAAGAGATAGGTGAGCTTGTCGTCACTCTTAAACTTAATACGACTTGGATGCACTGACCTGGAAGGGCACACCACCAGTACCAGTATCTAGGCTCTGCCTTTGCAATATCCGCGTCCTCGCAAGCGCATCGGAAGACAATACCGTGACAGTGCAATCGTGGAACCTCGGCAACGGCCAGCCTAAACTGCCCAGTGGCAGTTCGCCCTTCCAGCTAGCCACTACATGCTGGGACTATAACGCGTACATATGGGATGTTTCTGCAAATAGTAAACCTTGACGACCTTCTGTTGGATGTCAATGTGAGTTGGCAGGCACATCATACTCGTGGTATTTCATTCTGACTGCTATGACGCCTGAAGTTTGAACGCGCTCGGAGTCCCAGGGCAATAAGTCAGTATCATAAACAAATCTCATTGCATTTTATAATTTCTAGGCTCACGCTACACGGCCTCTGGTCCAGCCATTCAAGGTCTCCCATCCGGTACCTCGGGGTTTCTTTCTCAATCCACCCCATCGTCCTCACGTACGTCGTAAATGTCTCATGCTGTATTTTCCTCACCTCATGTTCTCAGTTTTCGGCACGACCTGATGCCCATGATATGTCATCTCGGCCCCGCCTTTTCCACTAGGCTCGAAACCTTCTATCTAGCAGACGAAGTGTGTAGAGCTCAATCTGCACGAGCGTCGCACATCAATAGTCGATGTTCCGTATGCCAATGGCAAACGTTTATGTCATTTTCTTCCTTCTCGATTTTCCAAATGCCATCTCATATCACGTAGAGGAATGCTTCAGCAAGAGACAAACGGAGTCCAATTCCGAAAGACGTGACTGCAGGCAGCTCATGCCCTCCCAATAGCACGGTCACTAGTCACGCAGCAATCTAGTGGCTTGGCGCAAGCCCAGTCATATTCACAACCGCATGTTGCCGTCCCCACCTCCACCGCACCTTTCGTCATTGGTAATACAACAACTTCGAGCACTAATCCTCATGCAACGTGCAACGATAAAACACACTGGACGTTGGACTCATACCTTTCCTGAGTATACCGATGGCCATCATTAATCTACCAGTCTTTTACGACGATCTCTCCTGTCATCTGACATCCCATGATGTTACCTCAAGTACATACAATGAAGGCATAACGCCGTTTGTTGCATACTTTATAACGCACGCACTATACTTACCATTTTCAACTGA
>MU179301.1:854782-961378 GCA_016767475.1 Suillus weaverae
TCTCCTCAGCTCGGAAGTCCGAAGTACTTATTAGACTCGATCGCAATGATTAAACGTAATGTCGCGGGGATTTCTTCGAGATGCCGCTTGAAAATGACCATTCGGGTTGCACTCTACTGCTCTGCGATATCTCGCCTCAACAGTCAGCCTAAGCGTACACAATCGTTCATCATGGTCGCCTCATATCATCGAAGTTCTGTCAATTACCCTCCCCTTGATGGATCTCTGTTCCTCCCTGGATTGGTAGAATTCAATGCGCAACATAACTCGGACGTCACTTTCTTTGTCTATGACAAACCCGACAGCGATGATCTGATCTCTATCTCGCACTCAGACTTCCATCGGGCCTGTCATCGGGCCGCCCAGGCAATTAGGCCAGGCTGCGCAGGCGCAGACAAAGAAGTGGTCGCCCTCATCGGGAACTCCGATACCCTTCTTTACCAGACGGTTTTCATGGGTATCATCTTCGCTGGACTAATTGTGTGTACATAGACTTTCTGAATGAATGGTTATTGATCACTGCTATTTTAAGCCATTCCCCATGTCCCCTCGTAATTCGGCGGCGGCAGTCACGAGCATGATGCAGAAAACAAGATGTCATCGTTTAATCACGACTCGGCACTCTCTTACTTCCCTGATCGACGGAATCGAAGCGGATTTTGTGTCTCATGCCACTCAAGCGAGCCAACTGCAGATCGACGAGATTCCGGCGCTGAAACACCTGTACCCCGCACTCGTTGGTGGCATTCCAGATGAGGCCATTGTCCCGTTCTCTTCCCCAGCTTTGTCGTCGTCTGAGAACGATATATTATTTTACCTGCACTCCTCCGGCAGCACTGGCTTCCCCAAACCCATTCCAATAAGTAACCTGACTGCCATCCACTGGTGCATAACGCGTGAGTTCAGTAAAATAGTCTGCACAGCGAACAATGCTAAGATAGTGTGGTGTTAGCATGTATTCTCGACCACATCGACGTTCCCGCTCCTATCCGCATCGGTACTGCGTCCTTGCCATCGTTCCATACCCTTGGTATATATCTTCAGTTGCTCGTCCCCATCGTCACCCTGAGGAGTGTATCTATTTACCCACCCACATCATTCCTTGATCCCTCGGCGGCTCCTGTAGTACCCAACTCGCAAAATATCTTGAACTCTGTACTCAAGACGAAATCGAACGCTTTGGTAGTCGTGCCTGCCTTTCTGGCACAATGGGCGTTTTCGCCGAGTGCTGTCGATATTCTGAAGACGCTCGAATATGTTGTAAGTTTGTTTTTGATGCTGTGACAAGGAAAACTCACGTTGATATCAATGCAGGCCTACGCTGGCGGTCCTCTCGCGCCTAAGATGGGAAATATTCTGGTGAACGCAGGGGTCAAGCTTTCTTGTGTTTACGGCGCTACAGAATTTGGTATGAACACTTATTTCATCCGAAATGCGGTCGAGCAACAGCTTTGGGAATGGGTGCGATTTGGACCAAATTCCAAAGTCAGATGGGCTCCCCAGGACGATGGTACATATGAATGTCAAGTTTTGGTGCATCTCAGAGTTGGCCTTTAAACACCCTATCAGTGTTGAACACTTTCTCCCAGACAATCCCGACGCATCAAGTGTCAGTAGAGAATCTTCCGGACGTCAGGGGTTATACTACTTCGGATGTATTTATCAAGCACCCGACGATAGAGGGTTTGTGGAAAATGTACGACTGAAATTCGCGTTATTCATGTTTTCTGACATTTTCCTTGCAGCGTAGGAAGGATCGATGACGTTTTGGTACTCTCTTCTGGGGAGAAAACAGTGCCAGCTCCCATGGAAAGCATCATCAGCGCCAACCCCTATGTAAACGGCACCGTCATCTTCGGCCGTGGACGCAATCAAGTTGGGATCCTCATAGAGCCACGAGCAGGGTGTGAATTTGACGTTGATGACGAAAAACGCCTCGCTGAGTTCAGAAACCGAGTGTGGTAGGCCCCCTACAAGATCGTATGCTGCTGTTGAGTCTGAAAATGTTCTTGAAGGCCGGACATAGAGGAAGCGAATAAGGAGGCTCCTACCTTCAGCAGGATCTTCAAAGAGATGATTCTCGTGACACGCAGTGAGAAGCCCATGCTTCGAGCTGGAAAGGGCACCGTCACCAAGAAAGCGACCGTCAAGCTGTATGAGGAGGAGATCAATGCCCTGTGAGCATACTCCCCATTCGCCACTCTGCCAACTAGACTTTACGGGCGACAGATATGAAAAGGTGGAAGGCAGCACCAGAGCAGGTATCGATGTACCATTGCCTATGAGCTGGACTGCAGAAGATGTCGAGGGATGGCTTAATGTCCACGCTGCCGCTGTGAACGCCGACAAGGCAGTTGATCCTGATACAGACCTTTTCGTTCAGGGCTTTGACAGGTGGGTCGAAAACGAGTCAAGACCAGTGCTCTGCTTACTTCGTACATCTAGTCTCTCTGCGACATTCCTCAAAAACCGCATTATTGGCTCTCTCAGCTCGTCTTCAGATCGCGACGTTCAGGCATCAGCATCGCGGATTGACCAGAACATCATATTTTCAAGTCCTACGATTCGCCAGCTCGCGAGAAGCGTCATTAATATAGTATTGCAGCGGAATGGTACCGGTATCGTCGACGCCAAGGCTGATATCGAGAACATGATCGAGAGGTATTCAGTCGGATTAGGGAACTCTGTCACAGAGGCCAACACCACTCTAGTTAATGGGTGCAGCCAAAGCGATCATGTGGTCGCCCTGACCGGGTCTACGGGTGGTCTTGGCTCATACCTGCTTGCAGATCTACTCCGGCGCGAGGACGTGTCTGTGGTATATGTTTTCAATCGCACGTTAAAGGGGGCATCCATGCAACAACGACAGGAAAATTCGTTCAAAGATCGCGGTTTAGATTTCACCTTGCTTCAGTCAGACAAACTAGTTTGTGTAGAAACTGATACATCCGATGATCACTTAGGTCTGGATAAGGAGTTATATCAGAAGGTTTGCTTCATTTCCAGTGCCATCGAATCAACTAAAGATGGCGTAGATCTGCACGTCTGTCACTGTCATCATTCACAACGCTTGGCGACTCGACTTTAATCTGGCGCTCTCGTCATTCGACCCTCATGTGCGGGGAATGCGGAATCTCATAGACTTGGCACTGTCTTCTCCGCGTCATCCAAAGCCGCGTTTCATGTTCACATCTTCAATCTCATCTGCTCAAGGTTGGGATAGAACGAAAGGACCATTCCCTGAAGAAGTACAATACGACGCAGGTGTCGCAGCAGGTCCTGGCTATGGCGCGAGCAAATATGTTTCGGAAAGGGCAAGTCAGAAGCTACTTCGGCAGGCATGGATTCTACGAATACTGTTCCCAACAAGGTTCTCGTCAACAGCAAGTTACCGGCATCATCATTCAGAATTGGACAAATATCAGGAGGACCCCCACGAGGAGCTTGGACCACGACAAACTGGCTACCGATCATCGTCAAATCAAGTGTAAGTCTAGGCGCGCTTCCGGAAGCCAAAGGAGTAAGTCCATCACTGTCGAGGATATCTAAATATCTATTCATGACATGCGCGGTTTAGTTTGTGTCTTGGATCCCTCCCCACGCCATATCAAATGCTATTCTTGATGTAGCTTTTGCTGAAGAAGAACCTCCAATCGCGGTGAATCTGGTGCATCCGAAACCGATCGCGTGGAGGACGTTAATACACCCCGTTGCGGACGCCCTTGTTGAGCGTAAAGTAACAAGTTACCCGCTGCCCCTTATATCGTTCTCGGAGTGGCTCGGAAAGCTCGAATTGAGTGCCAAGAACTCGAGCGAAGAGACCATGAAGCGCATCGTACGTGTATCTCATAGCTGGCCAGAACGTTTTCCCATCTAATCTTCAATTGCAGCCTGCTATCAAGCTTCTCAACTTCATGCGTTCCATGGCTCGATCAGACATCGCGATCAGGGCGTCTGGAGAGATGGGCTCCGAAGCGGGTGGCGTGACTTCATTCGCCACCGCCGTAGCCGAGCACGTCAGTCCAACGATGAAGGAGCTGAAGTCGCTGTCTTCGGCAGACGCGACACAGTGGGTGGATTATTGGGTGACAATGGGGATGTTTCAATGAACAGACGAGTAAGTAGCGGTCATTCATCGCCCCCTTGTCTTTAACAACATGGACGATCAGAACTTGGGAGATCGTGCTTGTAGTTGGAACTTTTGAAATGCTGATGGGATATAATTTTTGGACTTTCCAAATTTCACATATTTGCTCAGCCAGCTGTTTGTATCAAACATTCGAAGGACTGACAAAAGGGGTAAAACAGAGATACACAAGGAAATAGATATACACAGCAGTTGACTACGGGTGGAGCTCACCAATATTACCAAGCCCTCAGTAACAATGAAAGCAGTCGTACCAAAATGCTGTGTAGCACAACGAATTATAGCCATCATGTCCTCATGGGATCGACGAGCCTCCGAGCAAAAGCATCACGGCACTGATAATGAGTCACCTCTCCCCTGAAAATGGGAAAGTCAGAAAATAACGTTAGGGGCGAATATCGGTCTCACCTAGGAGCATGAAGCTACTACCCAGACGCTTATGGCATTGGGGACAGCTATGCACAAGTCATCAGACAACATCCACGCGGAAAGAAGATCGGAAATACATTCTACTATCTGTGACTCTGACACGCCTAGACTCTAGCAGCATCAGCTTCCTAGCAACTCGTTCATTCCGCGCTTTGTGGATATCACGGATGACGTGACTGTCGAAAATCGGTGCTCGTAAGGCTTCTTGAAGGAATGGGCGCACGTCGCGAGCGGTAACGAGGGGAGGAAGAAGTTGAAGAGTTTCAACAGAGTCTAAGCGAGGACTATGTCGACTGATCAAGTCTAAGGCGGGCCGTAACAAGTTCGGCGCTGTTTTATCAGTGGGGCGGAGGTAGAGCCTGAGAAGAGTCAAGAAGATGCTTTTGGTGACTCCGTTTGAATTATATATTCGCTTGCAGTATCTACGACAGGGTCAACGAGAGATCGAGAATGTAACTGAGAAAGACATACTCTTCGGCCTTGCCATAATGCTTGAGCTTGTAAACGTAGAGCTCAAGAGCATGTTCGTGCCTTACCATACGGCCCAACAACACAGCTCGCGCTTCGTAAAGATCTACAGGATGTAAGCATCGACATCCACGGTGAGTGTTATTTTGTAACTGACTCTCCGACAATAAACCATACAAGCGATCGGGGCGGTAGTGATCAGTGGTGTCAATGAAACGAAGGAGCTTTGAGTAAACCTCCAACTCTTTTGCTAGCGGAAATTTTGTCAGAAAAGTTGTCGGCCGGAAAAAAATAACGACTAACCCTCGTCTCCTTGTTTGCGAGCACTCAAAGTCATGTTCAGATAGAGCTCTGTCAGCCGATCATGGAATGCAGGACTCTCTTCGCCTTTCTCATCGATTAGATACTCGATGTAACGAGTAGATATGGTAGGGTCAATCTTCTCGAGGTAATCCGTGACTTGAGTTCGAGGGAGTTCAACGTCGTCAGATGTAAATATCTTGGATGAGACAAATAATCGTCAGTAATGAACTGGACAAAATATATACACAAGGATCACCTCGAAAGCCATATGACGGTCCTCTTCAAAGATCCAACGGGAGGATTCAAACACTTGGTTGATGTACTCAGGACAAAGTTTCCGCAGGTAGGACATGGACGGATTAAGCTTGTCTCTGATGTCCGTTTCCTTCTCACTCAACCTGGGCAAGGTCGTAGGTCCGCAAACGCAAACAATTAAAAGACATAGATGCTCACTGGTGGAGGAGATTGAGAGCCTTAGCATGCATCTTCTTTCCATTATAAAGATATATAAGTTCCGCAAATTTCTGGTAACGTTAGTAAATACTACGCGTGAGTACGTGCGCGCGGTCGACGCACCTCTCGTGCCCGGAGCTCCTCCTCAACCTCTGATACTTCACACCAATTGGCCAATCGACAAAGTGCACCGAGGAGGGCCGGCTGAGTTACAAGATAAGACTTGAAGAGTGCTGTATCCACAATCTGCGCAAACCGCACAAGCTGCTCTGGAGTCAACAGAGGCAAAGGGATGTTCGGCTGTGCAAATAATTCTTCGGTCGTCGTCTCGGAGAGGAAAGGCCACTGGTGAGACTGAGCTGGTGCAATGTGTACTGCTGCGAGTGCGCCTGCAACTTTCGGACGACGATCGGTAAGATATCGCCATAGAGCGTCCACCGACCGGCTGAAGTCATCTAGAAAGTTTGTTAACGTGATGAGCCAACAGAAACAAAATGTCTGACTGACCTACTTGCTTTACCTTTTTCCTCCCGCTAATAGATACGGCATCATCGTCTTTGTCTTTCGAGGAGGATAAAAGTGCCACAAAGGCGGTTCCCCGACGAGCAGCAGTCCTGACTAGCATCGCAAGGGACGGTGACTGCTCCAAAAGTTTCTCTTTGCTTTCATTGCCATCATTCTGGGACTTTGTCGACATAGCATCATCGTTCTTGGGCGTGAGTGACTGCTGGTTTGCAGGTCCCCCGAACAGTGGTATCCAGTCGTCTGGAGGAACAGAAAGACGTCCGGCAATGCGCTCAGGGTATAGAGCAACGACTTTGGCGGGGTTGAGATCAAGCTCGATGAAAGAATTTATTGCATCATCAAACTTTCCTAATCGGAACTGGGACACGGCGTGAAGGGCGCGAATGTAGGTTCGTCGTTGGTCCTTCAGAAGGTAGATGGCGTTAAGTTTGTCACTCAATGAATGATTGAAAACAAACCTTGTCTGGTAAAAGAGCTTTGTCTAAAGTGTCAAGCAATGATAATGCGTCGGAATAGAGGCAGCGCTGAACAAGTTCATCAATCTGGTCTCCCCATGACTTCATCCGAATTTGCCATATCGAGCTGCCTTCGGAAGTAGCTACTGTGCGGTCGCCCGGAGTAGCCACAAGGAAAAGAGGTGCCTTGGCAACAGGAGAAGACGTCAAGAGTCTAATTGTGCAAGTGGCGGCAGAGGAAGCTGGTGATGTAAGTGGGAAGGGAAGAGTTTGTACTGGTTGCGCTGTTAGTGACGATATGACTTGCACAACTGGAGAAGGGATGAGGGATGACTGAGGGGCAGCTGGAGCGCTCCCAGACGGAAGGGAAGTACCTCCGTTCTCCGGTACCAGGAGGAAGTATTGAGAAGATGTATGGGTTGACAAAGGCTAGACAAGACCATCAGAAAACTGGGAAGGACTGGGTAGGTTGAAATGCTGACCAACTTCATCGGGTGGACCTGGCCAATCAATCGTTGCAGGGTTGGTCCGCCTCCCATCAGTGCCGATGATAAACCCCTGACCTATCGGAAGCTTCAGCTGTTCATTGTATCGAATAAAAAACCGGTATTATACTGTCTTTGACAATGAGTGCCTCGGTATCACTCAGCCGCACCAAGCCAGGTTTAGCCTTGGCTCCCAGACCGAGGGTCATGTACCCAGTAAGCCCAGAAAACGCGCCTATGGAAATATTCGCGGGTATAGGTGTGGTAACGTCAAGTGTCGTGAGCTTACTGATGGAGAACAGAGCATACTCGGTAGGTGAGTACGCAAAGCAAACATTATCGCTATCAAGAAACACCGCAACACGCGGTGAGTGAGGAAGAATAGTTTCCTACATGCTGGCTTAGATGGGTCTTACAAGTGCAGCAAATTCGTACCCTGATTTCCTGTGCTTCACCATCCTTCCACGTGTATATCACTACCTTCCTTCGACACCCGACTACAAGCTGCGTCACCATCGTAGGAATCCGACCTGCCCTGCCGACAGTATTAAATCCACCTTGGGCATCACTTGCGTCGAGGTCGTGCACGGAAGAGTGAACAGCAAATGTCAATGCACCCTTGGCTCTTGTAAGTGGTGTTGGAGGGGCAAAGCTCGGGAGAGGATAAAGAGTTGGTATACTTTCTGAGGAGGGACACGCTCAATCCACGATACTCGACAAATATAGTTATGTTATCAATCATACCGGAGAGGGAAACTAGAGAATTGATATTCTTGATATAACCCAACTGGTCAATAGGTCTACGAGACAGACCCTTCTTAGTGTCCACCAAAGTTGATCCATTCTCTTGGTATTGAAATGAGTATATCAACACTAATAGCATCCCACAGTGACATACCGGACAGTTCGTTGTACTCGTAGATGAAGAGACTGCCTATTGCTGTTCCAACATACAACTTGTCACCTGACAATATGACAATTGAGCATGCGACGCCTGCAACATACTCGAGAGAACTTGCCCTGTACAAGTAAAGCCTCTGGTCTTTCTTTGAATCCGCTGAGGACTGTATTTGGCGGGTTGAACGGCGCCATGAGTCGGAATGGTCACTAGCAGGTCATGCATCATGAATGGAGGGGAGGGGCGGCATCCAATATGATTGCCATAAACGTTCAAGTTATTTTCACTCTTACTATAACTTGGAGTTAACTTAGTTAACGGCACTTGTTCAAACTTCAAAGTGCACTTCAAATATTTCATTGGTTTGGCGACCCGTCACAAAAGGCTCCTGAACATGATGGACCAGTGATGTTAAGTATCTGTCAATCATAAGACGTTCTCGGAATCCGAAAAATGCAACGCCAGTGTATGCTTCCTCATTTACATTTCGCTTTTGACTTCCATTTTTTTTCATTCAATTGAGGCTGCATTCATGAATTCACTGCGTTCTTCGAATTTGTCCGAATTATTCTCTATGGATTACACGTTCTCGTAGACTATTTGCAAAGTGGGATTTTTGCTCAATGCAAATAACTCAGTGGGCTTGCATGGGTTGCAGGAAAGGGGATCGCGTGCAGTATCTACTCTTACCAACTGAGAAGATACAAATTCTTTCATTGGTCTAGTATTCTGGGTAAAGAGAAGGACCTCTACAATCAGGTTGCATCTCCGACGAAGCTGGTGCAAAAACAAGAGGAAGGGACATATTCCCGGTGAAAGTCTCTTCAGTGTGATGAGCTGTATTGTACAACTCGCGTTGCATGCGCGTCACTAGTATTGCGTGTATCACGAACTGTAAACTACGAGACAATCAGTCGATATGTTCAGTCCAAAAAACAGCTCCTTACTCTGATGCTGCGTCTCCGTACGATGCCTGCGGTCACATCTTGAGTTAAACGCTGGACTCATAATGCTATGAACACGCACAGGAAGAACGACCATGACGGCCACGACTGTGGTGGAAAATACTGGTCCGCCACAAATATTAATGTCAGTTTGTGAAGAATAATGTTTCGCTCACAAAGCCCACAGGCAAAGTAAAATATATTATGTCTAACCAGGACTCGCACAAGAGGGGAACTGTTTCCATGTCCTCTATAAAGCTTCCACGAGTGATATAACATGAAACCGAGGGTTTCTATGAAACATTTAGCGTGACAACATAGAAATACAGTGAAACCCACCTATTTCTGCGATGACGAGCAAAACGTAGGCTAAAATTAAAATGCGACCCTGCTTGCTGCTGTAGCAACTTCCGACTTTGGGAACAGGTGACAGTATGACTATACCATATCGTTGTGAACCGCTAAATCGGCGAGTAGGAGGAGACTCACTTGTGGAGGAAGAGTTGTATAATGTGAGTGTCACCACCACTGGGACCAGGAAGAGCTATACATTCAGCTATCAACAAAACATTTCACTTACAAAAGACTGACTTACCACAACGTTGCAACACGCCATCAGCCATCTGTGACCCATCATCGCCAAAACCCTCTGCATAAAGAGTGCTGCAGGATGTTGCGACCAAGGTCAGCTACAGAAATAATGAGGAGCAAAGGATACTAACATTCTGCACAAAATAGTACGATTCCTCCAGCATCTGATAGGGGCGTCAGCTCCGGAAATATTCGTTTCACAAGGTGATCAACTCACATGTGCTGAATGCAAACAAAGTTGTGCAGGACTGAGATTTTGAATTGAGCTTTAAGAGTAACATGCAAGGACACCAATATACCTTTAGGAATAGCCCAAGCTGCGAAATTCCTGAAAACAGGTGAGATTTCATTCGCTTTAAGTGGTATATTTTTGGACATACGAAACATATCAATAACAATCAATGCAAATGGTAAGTACCGGCAGGTAAGATAGATCAGTTTGGGTATTCGCCATGGAGCGTCCAGTATGAACGCGACCTTTGAATGTCACTTGTCAGGCTCTAGGCGCTGTCATGACGTTGGCTGGGTGAAAACCTACTTCTTTATCGAGTGTAAGAGCAAAGTCGTAAACCTAGTAGCGAAATAATCAACTTCCATGGTCGACTTGACAGGTCGCCACCTGACTTGGTACCTACACAAAGACATGCTATAGCGACTAAGACGAAAGTTTAGCACAAACGCTGCTTCATGCAACCGTTGAGAGTACGCACAGAAAGCATACTATATAGTGCACGTAAACAGTCAGTTTGTTGAATGCCATGCTACTGATTCTGATCATCACTCACGTTGGCGTGCTGTAGTGTGATGCCGATACTGATATCAGCTTGGTCAAACAACGGGACCATGAGAACCAACGAAGCGGCCGGATATATTGCAATGAGGCATTATAAGGGCCAGTCTAAGAAGCATCACGCGATGGACTTTGCGGTCCGATGGATCGGTCTACAGCTTGCTCTAAGCTTAGTACTACTTGGGCGCAGTGCAGTGCAAGGTTCGAATTTTATATGACGACTTGTGCGGGCTTATGTGCGGGCTTAAGGTGTTGCTGTGTACCCGGAAGGACCGGACGGCGCTCCATCGGGGCCGGAGTCTGCGGCTGCCTTGGGCGTGTTTGCAATCTGTCAAACATCAGACCATTCTTAACACGCCACGTCCTTCACAGTGAGGTGGGTGGGACAAGTTATCGAATTCTTGATTGGCCGCCTGCGAATGTTCTGTCAGCCCGTCAGCTGGAACCTAGCAACGACACACTAGTAGAGCCCGCTGATGGACTTGTCCCGAAATCTTACACAGCTTCAATGTGTGCTAATACCTATTACTTCCGTAAAGCAGGGAAACCTAAACCATTTACTGCTCAACACTGCTATTTCTGTGGAATCGGCAAAATGTTTCCGCGCCTCCTGCGAGACTTCTGGTTGTTCAATAGTTGCAAGGGCAGGCTGAGGATAACAATTGCCTCAGGCATGCCAATAAAGCACAAATCTTCAAAGTGAAAAGGTCAGGGACATACAAGAAGTGCTCTGACAACGTCCATGTTAGGACACATAGTATAATATCTTACCTCAAAAGGTACGATAAAACAGGGACGCTGCAGGTTCAGGCACCTTCCTATTGCGATGCACGATGGTTTCTTCCGTTTCTGGTGAGAATGTGCGGAAATAGTGAAGTTGCATGGGACGTTCTCAAGAGTCGCGGAGGCGCTATGCAGGCGGGGCCTTGATGCCAAAATACGCGCTTCCGTTGAGTCTTGGATTTTGTGGCCAGTGTACTAAAGCCCTCGTCACAAGTTCAAGTATCCTATCATAATCAGATGGAGGTGGAGTGCTCACAAGAATTTGATACTGTGAATGCTCCAGGAACTGGTGGCACAGAGCTTGCCATGTTGAAAATCTGGGAAAGACGATCTTCAGCCAAACGGTTCCCTCATTCGTGGGTGTAAGTGAGTATGATGGCAAACAATTCGAATCTCGAGGAAGCAGGAGCAATTAAATACTAGAAGTTCGCCCCCGATGCTGACGTACGATGTCAGTTCGTGAACTAATGTGAATGAATGGACTACGTCACATTGCGGAAAATTAGGAAACAAAACTGATAGAAGCCTGATTCAAGCTCGAGAAAGGGAGACCGAACTTAGAAGACAGATCTGTAAGGCTTATCTAGGATCCGGCTCACCCGCTCAGCCGGGATGAAGGTGAGAGAGAAGGCAAGACAAGTCCCTGACTCGCATGCCAAGTATAAAAGGGGCTGTGGAAAGCCGCACTGATAATCCTCTGCTGTCGAGATCGTTCAAGTTAGGTTCGAGGTGACAGAAGCTGACAGACCATTGATAACCGTTATAGGTAGGTTGGAGATCCGAGAGAGCCTGATAGTGACTTGCAATTGCTCAGTCGTAGGCTGTTATCAGCTCTGATCGACATCTCACAAGGATTGCTCTGTGGTCGTCCTCATCACCGTCTGTCGTCGCGGAACGTTGGAGAACAATAATTTCCACGATTATTTTCGGCAACGTGGTGTAATTTCAATCCAGGCATAAATTCGGCTAAACCCCCTCAGACCACAACTGTCTTTCGCTTCAAGCTTAAGTACTCCACAACTAGTACAGCAAATTCGCCATTGTTACTTCTTGTCTACTCGGTTCGCTCCTTCCTTTCTAACCACCACCATGGCTCCCACTCTCAATCACCCAACCGGCGTCACCTTCGTCGATGATGGCCATAGACCAGTTCACGTAGACGCTGCTACATACTATGGCGGCGGCGAGGCATTCACTCGTTCGAGAACCTACAGTCATGTAAGGCTCCTTGTTCGGCGAGCATCTTGCCAATTTCTCATGCCACGTCTATAGTCACACATTCATGGGTATAACCCGAAGCGTACTCCGCTCTTCGAGGAGGATACGCACATGAGGGCTCGGCGCATGTCGCATGACGAGAAGAGTGTCACCAGCCCTCGTCGCTTCCTCATTGATGTCGAAGAGACCATTCGTGTCGTCCTTGAGCAGGAGGACACAGACGGTGATTTCCAAATCAGCATCACCGATGCGGGCCCGAAGATGATGGCCCTCGGTACGGCCACGAGCAATGGCTTCAAGACTTTTGATGTCCGAGTCAGTGTTCATGTTCATGATATCGTATTACTCTCAGTATAACTGCGATCCAGGGAACCTACATGCTGTCTAACCTGTTGCAGGAGCTTGCCCTAGCCCGAGATCATGGACGCAAACGTATTGTCCTCGACGAGGCTCGTCTCTCAGAGAACCCGGTCGATCGTCTCTCTCGCATGATCAAAAACTCATTCTGGCACTCGCTGACTCGCCGCATTGATGGCGATGGCCTCGAGATTATCACCGCCGACCCTAAGAACCGTACAGGCCGGGTCCAACCTCGAATTTACGTCCCTCATGGCGAACCCGCCATGGCTGAATACTACAGAAAAGTGGCGCGCGAGAAACCACATATGAACCTTGATGTACAAGTCCTACCTCCAAAGCCTGATGATGCCATATTTGTCAAAAGCTTGAACTCCAAGCCAGGTCTCTTAGCGCTCGCTATGAATGAGGTTGATGACGGCAAGGGTGGCCGGACCCTTAAAGGGATTCCTTTCATCGTTCCTGGCGCTCGCTTTAATGAGGTGCCTTGCTCAATCCACTCGATTGTTTTCACTAACTAACATCATTCTATGGCAGCTCTACAACTGGGATTCCTACTTCATTTCCCTGGGTCTCCTTGTGGATGGTCAAGTGACCATGGCGAAAGGCATGGTTGACCATTTCATATTTGAAATTAAGCATTACGGCAAGATTTTGAACGGAAGCCGGAGCTACTACTTGTGCCGGACGCAGCCTCCGTTCTTGACAGATATGGCGCTGCAAATCTACAATCAGCTAGATCGCTCGGACGTAGAGTCTAATCGACAATGGCTGAAACGTGCAATTCAAGCCGCCATCAAAGAGTACCATACCATCTGGGTTGCGGAGCCCCGCATTGACCCCAAGACGGGGTTGTCTAGGTACCGCCCCGACGGTCTTGGAATTCCCCCTGAAACTGAGGCGACGCACTTCACGCATATCCTTGAGCCTTATGCTGAGAAGCATGGCATCTCGGTACTTGAGTTCAGCGAGAAGTATAATAATGGAGTTCTCAAGGAGCCTGCGCTGGACGAGTACTTCTTACATGACAGAGCCGTGCGCGAGTCGGGTCATGATACGACGTACAGGTTTGAGAAGCGGTGCGCGAACCTTGGGACGATCGATCTACAGGCACTGCTGTACAAGTATGAAGTCGACATCGGCACGGCCATCCGGGAGGTGTTTGATGACGAGCTCGAGCTCGAGGAGGAATTCGACTTGGCACCTTTCCCACCTTCTGTTGAGGCATACCGCAACCCCTACCGCGAATGCTCAACCAGTCGGTTGCAAAATAGCGATGAGTGGTTTGAGAGAGCCGATCACAGGAGGGAGATGATTGACAAGTACCTCTGGAACGAGAACAAGAAGCTGTACTTCGACTACGATACAGTTCTAGAGAAGCAGAGTCTGTATGAAAGTGTCACTGCGTTCTGGGCGCTCTGGGCTGGTTGCGCTAGTGAGGAGCAGTGCTGGAAACTCGTGTATGTCCAGTTGTCTTCCCTCGTAAACACATCTAACTTCGCGTAGTTCGCAGTCGTTGAAGAAGTTTGAAGTACTCGGGGGTCTTGTTTCTGGAACCGAAGAGTCTAGGGGTAAGATTTCCTTGGATAGGCCTAACCGGCAGTGGGATTATCCGTGCGTAGATATCTCCATCATTGCGTATACAGCAAATTCAATACTTTCCAGGTATGCATGGCCTCCTCACCAAATCATGACTTGGGTCGGGCTAGAGCGCTACGGTTACCTGGAAGATGCTCAGCGATTGTCGTACAGATTCCTTTATATGTTCGTGACCGTACTTCATCTGATTCATACTGAAATTGACTTGATTACTGTAGGATGACCACAGCGTTTGTTGACTTTAATGGAGTTGTACCTGAGAAGGTGTGTGATACGATGACTTCCGTATGCTACTAACGTAAATGTTCGCCAGTTTGACGCAGTGAGGCTTTCACACTTGGTGGATGCTGAGTACGGCAACCAAGGTTTGGATTTTAAGATGGTTCCTCGTGAGGGCTTCGGTTGGATGAATTGTACGTTTCGGTCCATCCCCATGTTTGCTAGCTAATCGGTGATCACAGCCGCCTACCAAGTGGGCCTGTCCTTCTTAACGACGCACATGCGTCGCGCAGTCGCGACGTGCACCAGCCCAGAAGTCCTTTTTGGTTCATCAGCAAACCTTGACAATGCCGTCATTCAAGCGGCACATGCTGCCACTGATCCTCTTGGCCTTGCGATGGAGTCATTGAACATTGCGAGTGTACCTGCTTAAGCGTTAAGCACGATGTCCGTTTGATCTTACCTTGATATTATAATGTGCCGTCTAATGTGCCCTGTGGGTAGCGACAGTACTAATATCTAATACATCTTGGTTCAGATTTAGAATTCCTATTTTATTGTCGACGTCCTCTTTGCATTTTCACTTGTGTATTCTTACTCATAGTTACAGTCTCTTGAGGAACGTTCTCGTGTTTATAGATTCATGTGTAAGCACACTGGCTTACTAGAGTTCCCATAATCTACAAAAATCTGTCCGCGACAAAGCTTTCAGTATCACTGCCTTTTGGCGTAACCATTAAGTGGATGACAGTCTTGACTCAGTTATTAACATCATGCAATGATTAGTAGGCCCGCGGTGAATCTCTTGATGAGTCAGCAATACTTATGCTTTTCTGCAACGTTTAGGGCTCGCTGTGATGTCCGATGCTCCCAACAGCTTTGACAGCCCTTCTCGTCCTCCTCCTTGATTTTTTCCTTGACCATGGCCAACGACCGCAAAGTTCTCATTTTCAGAAATCCCTGCGATTTGAGCTGCGGCACGAACATGCTGTCTCACCCGATGCACGTGTAGTGTTCTCCGACGTGCCATCGACTGCGAGCCTTGTGTACAGCAATGAATCATCCTATTCGATAGACACACAGTACATGACCTCGTATCGTCCATCAAGTTTTGGCGCCTACAACGACGCGAGAATACGTTCCATGCGGCACGCACAAAGTGCGGATTTGTCCTGGCACGAAGCCGATATATTGGGACCGAATGTCGAGAAACGCGAAACACTGTTAGAACTCGCAAAAATGACAAACAATGCCTACGTAACCCCTGACGATAGTCAGTGGTACGAACTTGGCGAGAACTGGTCCACTGTTCGTAGGTTTTCATAAATTTTACATAAACATTATCGCTGAGGATCTTTCTAAAGCATTATCCATTTGGATGGGAACCAGATGCTGACGGATTCCGAGGTTATGTTTTTGCGACGCCCGACAACTCCATTGTTATTCTATCCATCAAAGGCACTTCCGCAGCCGTGTGGGGAGGCGCAGGCCCGACTGCCAAGAAGGACAAATTGAACGATAACCTACTGTTCAGTTGTTGTTGTGCCAGAATTGACTGGAGTTGGACAACCGTGTGCGGGTGCTATCGTGGAGGGTGGAAATGCGACCAAGATTGCCTAGAGCAGGCTCTGGTGGAAGATAGTCTGTTTTACCCCATTGGAACGGTAGGCCTACCATTGACGTATAATTCCCTTGCTCATTTAAATCAGAACTTGTATAATAACTTAACATATATGTACCCGACATCGGATATCTGGATCATAGGGCACTCACTAGGTGAGTATATTCTGTCGAAGCTGGCGATGTGTTCGCTCACCTGGGGGAGAAGGTGGTGCGGTGGCTTCCCTTCTTGGAGTCACGTTTGGTACCCCTGTTGTTGCCTTTGAATCACCAGGGGAGCGACTGGCTGCAAGGCGGCTACATCTGCCATCGCCGGTGTGTACTTCCAATGTGCTTATCATCCTAGTAGTAATGGATCAATCTTAGCCATCAACTCATCATGTCACGCATGTATATCACACTGCAGATCCCATTGCGATGGGAACCTGCAATGGAATTCTGTCTTCTTGCGCCTTAGGCGGGTTCGCAATGGAAACTAGGTATGTTTTCTGGCGTTCGTGTTGCGCACGTATCTGAGCCAGCCCAGGTGTCATCAAGGCAAATCCATTGTCTACGACACTGTGTCGAATCTTTCTTGGTCTGTAGACATACGCAAACATGGTATCGTCAATGTTATAGAAGAAATCCTGGGAAAGCCCTGGCAGACCAGCGAAGATGGAGGAAGGGAGGTTCCACCCGCTGCGGCTGAAGAAGATTGCGTGGTGAGTGGTCATAATTGCGTTCCCTATGGCACTCGGCTGACATTCATGGAACTTGCAGGAATGTTACAGCTGGGAGTTTGGCGATTTCCCCCCGTAGATGCCGCGGCAGTCGTAGATTGTGGCATCAGTTTGGTCATGCAGTTGGCCAGCATACCCATACCCTGCTTTATCATACATACCAGCATTAATCACAAAGCTTGACAAACTTTGGATGGGGAAAGCGGCGCAGTTAGATTATGCTTAGATTATGCGTGGAGCCATGCTCATCGGGCCGCTGACTTGAAGATTGATGATGATCATTTCGCGGAGCATGTAGATTTAAGGTAGCTAGTCTAGAATCTTACGATTGCTGGCTCGGCAGGAACCTATCGCCACATCAGCCAGCCCATTTGTCCTGCAGCGTCCTATGCACTACTTCCTCTTGCTGAGTCAACCACAACCCAAATGCTGGCGTTTTCAGCCACCTTTCGTAAAATTCCCTCCGTTTAGTCGCGGACTTAAACGGCAGAGGGGAACCATTCGCCTTAAGTGAAGAGAAAAAGTCGACAGTGCTGAAGGGCTTTAGGCGTCGGCAACCCGAAACAGTGGTACGTTCCGCCGGAGAGGGTATCAGAGTATTGAGGTATCTGTTCAAAGGAACTAACAGGGTGTTGGTGCGCGAACTTAAGTGTCTTCTTAGGTCTAGAGATGCTTGTATCCCTGCAAATGATGAGTAAGTTAACAGTACTAATCATAATTTGGGACACTGACTGTGCTGGACGCTTGCATGACAAGCTTTCTCGATAGCCGTTAACAATTGGCGGTCTTTGGAAATGTATCGGCGATGAGTTCTTGTACACCATCCAGGTGGCGGCCCCGCCATAATGGTTACATTCCCCTGGCGGGGCGGACTGCAGATAATTTGAACGATGAGAGTTGAGAACCCAAGTAACCTCAGACACACCTTGTTTTCAGCCCTACGCTCAAGACGTGAGGCCAATGAGCGCACGACTTCTGGAAGAATGGATTGGTCACACCCAAGATAAGGCCAGATCTAGGTGGGAGTTTATTGACCAGAAGGGTGTGATCCTTATCATGAATGGTAAAGTAAGGACGAAAATCGTTCGCAAGAGGTATCTGAGAATGGAATATGTCAGCCATCGATTCAACAGATGGAAAGTAGACGGCGTACAGGACGTAACAGATCCCTGAGCCACCAAACTGCTTGACTCGTGACTGCGGGAGAAGATCCGAATACCAAGATCGGTTCGCAAAGCATCAGACACTCCCATATTGACCATAAGTGAGACAAGGAAGCCTCAAATATGGATATTGGAGGCGGGTCAAGTGGAGCTATAGAAGACAATAGCTGATACAGCTCAGTCAGTCACCAGAGATCCAGAGCAAGGGAGAATTTAGTTACATGCAAAGCGGGGTCAAATTTCTCATGAAAAGATGCTGTCTCTGTCAATTGCTGAATGTCTGCATTTATGGGCAACTCGACGTGGAGAACGGAGCCTAGAAATCCTAGCTCAGTAGTTAAACCCGGCGATGGGCTGCACCTTTCTTTGGCAGATAAGATTTAATTGATTGAGACGCGAAATAAACCCGAGAGGCACACGTACCAGTTGGCAATGTTATGACATGCCGTTTCCAGCATAGGTACACCATGGATTAGGAACAAGGGCCCAAGTTTCATAACCAGGGTGGTAAAGAGTGCAGGGTACTGTAGGTGCGAGAGAAGAACGAGAGAAGTCTGGTCAATGTTAGCAAAGTGGTTCGACGCGTGAATATTGATTTACCTGCTGGTATCCTCGCTTCGAGGTGTTGTCTCTTCTCTGGGAAAAATGCGAATATCCATAAAGGTATCCATCGATGCTATCTGGTCTGTTGTTACCGTGGTCTAGAACGATGTGTTTGTGCGATGCGCCGAGATCTTGTATGCGAAAAGAATGTACTTCTGATCCTTGTTCGAATTGTAGGGAATCCGGGAAGGACGAGAAAGCACTTGAAAATGGATTTCAATACCCAATCCGACTGATGGGGACGATAAACTCTTACATATTCTCTTTCTCTGCGGGGGCCAAATACAAGGGTGGATGTACCCCGCAAACGATAGGACCGACATCCAGATCAAAATTGACTGTGGTGCATGGTATGACGTGTAAGATTATACTAAGATAGTTCGGGTATATTGCGTGGCACTGACCTATGGCGAAAGCCAAGACCCATTGGGACATTCGCAACGTCCTATCTCGCTCGAACTCGAAGCCAGCGAGCTCTGAACTTAGATGTAACGCTGTATCAGATTTTGCCAGATGAGGAAGAGCCCTAGAGCGTGTCACGGTCTTTTGCCCAACCAGGCGAAGTCCAAAATGCGTATCCTGAACGTTGGACAGTGAGGGCGACTTGAGTGGATTCGAAGGGTCTTGAAACGATCCGATACCATGGATCGGGACATGTGATTCGGTTGGAGAAGGCTGCCGAGATGGTAGCCTTGAGGCAATAGTTTCAGTTGATCCCGTACAGGACCCTGATCGAGAAGGATAAAGCAAACCGATATCTTGCTCTTCCGTCTCTGTTGTTGCCTCCATCATGATCCAAAGCGTCGAAGATGCTGGACGACGCACGCGTTGATGTCAAGATCGTTGTAGCTAACGACAAACGTGTTGAGTCCAAACACGACGATTTAAATTTTACACGTGGTTCGAGTTCAAAGTAGGATTTTGGGAGAAAATACCTCCTTTTCCTTGATATCTGCTCATTGTTTCAACGTTCTCCCTCGAGGCCGCCGAACCGTGACCTTCGTCTTCTTGAACACGAGCTTGGGAGAAATTCCAATTTTATTGTTCACGAGGACTAAATCCGAGTCGGTCGGATATTGTACGATTCTTCCAGCCAGCCTGGCGAATCATAGTACATGATTGTCATCTCTCCATCGCCCACTTGCACCATCTGTCCATAATTCCGTTTCAAACAGCACGGTTGTATCTTTATAAACACTGTCTTCTTCGTTTCTTGCACTACATCCTCTAGCAACCAGATACATTTTACCAAATGGCTTCGGCGCCTACTATACCGTTGGGTCAACGTAGACCCATGGCTGTCTACGCAAATGCTTTCGACGTAACAAAAATCCCAGTCAAAGCGTACGAACAATATGATGGTGAGTCCATATCTGTTTGACTGGGGGTTATCATCATCCTGAATAAATTTACGCAGTCGGTGCGTGGGTCTTCGTGCCAGTAGCAACTACTCTGTTTGAATAAATCTTCTCCAGTAATGACACCTGATGTGGAAAGCGTTCGATGGAGACATCGAATAATCGAAAGGCTTCAGAACCACGAAGCACCGAAGATCTTTCGTCTGTGTTTGTTTGACGGAAAGAGCATTCTATACTCTGCATCGCCGCTGGGTCTTCCCGATGGCACTTCGGGAAACGTATGCTCTCGGTTGTGGTCCAGTATTCTCAGCTTGATGTTGGTTACAGTACACGCTTGTCGTTCCCGGCAAAGGTCGAGTTACAGTTAAGGTAGCTCGCGTCGCGGGCGAGACAGTGACATTCGAGTACGCATTTCCCGTTCCAGTTGAAGAATATCTCATGACATGTATGTCGCAGCGACCTTAAAAGATTTCTCACCGGAAAAATTAGCGATCAGACGCCGAAGGTCTCCGTTGCACTTAATCTCCTGCAATTCATTATTCGCCAGGCCCCGAACCTGTAAGACATACATTACACAATCAATAGTATCACTGAACTTGCCTCAGTAAGTACCCGAATAATGGAAGAGCTTACTTCACCAGCGGCGGCTCAAAAGATCTTCGTGGAGGTCTTCAGCTATTTCGTGGATTCTTTCAGTACGTCGTGTTACAAGACCTATTGATCGTTCCTCACGTTGGCATGTAGGAGTGTCAGACCAGCAATCGGCAGAGTTCTCGTAAATGTCGATATCAGCGCAGCCGCAATGTACGCCATGCAAATCCCCTCTATTGCTTCTCATCGTGTGCCCTATTAGGTATAAACCAGCGCCGTTTGTGGACGTTGCTCTAGAAGTTTTGAACATTCGAGGGAATGCACGAGCCCTCAGCTACAAAAAGCATAGCAAAGAGTGGAATGTTCTCAGCCAATTTTTCCGGAATGTCCTTGTCGACATAAAGTTACCAAAAAAAACAGTGACGAAGAAAATTGTTGGTCTCGTTGAAGCAGCTGGACGTTTTCCGTTTACTCAAGAGCAAGAAGACGGCTCATCCCTTCCCACAACTGTGGCAGTACGCTCTGCAACAATTGCTTTCATCGTCTCATCCTACATATGATTGACATTTAAGCAGGAATACTACTACAAAACATACAACATACGCCTATCATTTCCTGACATCATCGGCATTGAATTGAGCCGTGGGTCTGGAAAAAACACCGTCATCCCAGCTGAACTTTGCACTGTGGCCGCAGGCCAGCGGTACACCCGTAAACTGCCGCAGAACATGACGAGCATGATGGTTGATTTTTCCAAATTCAGGCCAGAGAAACGGCTGGAAATGATCGTTGGCCAGAAAGGGGACCGAGTCCAACCTCCCGTAAGTCCTTAGCCGAAGTTAAGATTCATTAACCATTTTCGCCCAGACGCTTGAGTATGCTACCTCACCTTATATTCAAGACGCGGGAATGGCAATCTCGGAGAAACCGATCACAGTACAAGGTCAACTTCTCAGATCGCCTACCATTTTCTACGGCAAGAAACAGCCGGCGGCAAGTAGCTTTTCCCCCACCTTGCTCAATTTAGCGAGATTTTGCCACAGGATGTAAACAACGGAGCCTGGAACATAACGAGGCAACATCTACATTCCCCCGAGACTATCATGGCGTGGGCAGTTGTAGATTACAGTCTAAGGCTCGATCAAAACGTTATTAGAGCGTTTATGGACACACTTGAACAGTGTTGCACTGCACGAGGTATGTTGATCGCGTTGTTGAAAATCTCGTATTCACTATCGTATTCTAGGAATGAGTACGATTTTCTGTAGGTTTGTGAGAGCGTTGTTCACGATTTATTCTAGGCGTGAGAGCTAAGCCGTCATACAAACGAGGTAGTGGTGTCGGCTCAGTAGATCGGGTACGCGCGCTTTTTTTTTTTTGGAAGTTTTTGTTTATACAAAAGAATATAATTTCGAAGGATATCAAGGAGGCATGCTCGCTGGCATTGACTTCAGCAGGAGCCCCTCCTGGCTATAACAAGCCACCTGGGATTGTGCTAGTCATCCTGCCTCAATCTGCCGCTGACATCCGCCAAGATGTCAAGAGAGCGGGGGACGTCAGCCTTGGCGTAGGTATCGTTATACATCACAACTTTCTGGGCTGACTTGACCTCGTGACTAGGTATCTACTCAGTGTGTGGTGGGTTCAGCTTGATATCCTGACTGTTAGCTATTTTCCGATACGTATTTCACAGCGGGAAGACAATATTGCGAAGTTTTCGGGGAGACAACTTGACCAATACTGCAATAACATCGCAATAAAGTAAGCAATATCTTCAAACATGATCTTTCTGGTGAAGCTAATGTGGACGTGTTTGCCTACAGAATCAACGCTCGATTAATGGGAGTGAACTCCATCCCATCATCGCCTGCATATGACTGGTTCACCAAAGACCATTTCATGTTTTTTGGTCTGTGATGCCATCGATCTGACATCTGCACTGACTGACACACGTTAATTTTCAGGGGCCGATGTTGGTCATCCTGGACCCGGTGTCCAGAACAAGCCCTCGGTTGCCAGTGTCGTCTTTTCGTATGACCGGCACGGCGTCAAGTACAGTGCAACATCGAGGGTGCAGCAGCCGCGACAAGAGAGAATAGGCGAGCTCGGTCCTATGGTTTATGTATGCATTGCCCTCGGGTTGTTGGACAATCGATTTATCATTCATTTACAGGACGCCATTACGCGATATGGCAAAGTCAACGGGAAAGCACCGAAAAGACTCATGTTCTTCAGAGACGGTCTCTCTGAAGGCGAATATACAGGTGTCGGTGAACTGGAGTTCCAAGACATTAAAGGTTTGTTGGAGACAATAAGATTTTGCAGAATGTTGATAAAAAATTATTTAGAGGCTGTGAGAAGAGTTTGGGCTGAAGTCAAATTAAATGACCCTCCGCCTTTGATCACCTACCTTATCGTGGGGAAGAGGTAACCTTCCACTCCAGGCGGGCAAGCAATGACCACTGACTTTCCTCGCAGACATCACATTCGCTTCTTCCCGACAAACCCGTACGTACCTCTTCCTGCACTTTTATTCCTTACTGAGTAGTTCTCATAGTCAAGATGGAGATCGAAAGAGCGGCAATGTGCCAGCTGGGTTCGTCGCCAGTGAAGGTATTGCCAATCCAATTGCCAAGGACTTTTACCTCCTGTCCCACGGTGGGATACTTGGAAGTTGGTGTACAGTATGCGCAGCGATATTCAGATCAACTGATTATGTTTGGTCATTTCTAGCAAGCCGACCTGCCCACTACATAGTATTGAAGGATGAGATTTTCGATTTTGACATTAGACCGTAAGTTTCAGCCGAAGAACGAAACAAGTACCGACTAAATTCCGTGCACTCTTAGCATACAAGAGGTGGCATATACTCTCTGCCACGCATATGTAAGCGCAACTCGATCTGTCTCCATACCTGCCCCTGTATATTGTACGTGCTTCTGCATCTTTTATCCAGTAGATTGTTGACGATTCTCTCAAAGATGCGGATGTACGACTATTTTCTTCGACGCTTTGGAGCTGTAACTGATACCATTTATAGAAGGTCTGCGCTCGCGCCGAGTATCACTTCGATGCGAGTTTACGGTACGCTGACAGTGATGGTGCAACTGTAGCGAGTTCGAGTACTTGTGAGAAGCAGTCATTTAATCTTAGCCAGTGGCGATCGGGCTACGCACAAGCCCACTCATCCATGCTGGCCAGGATGTTTTTTGCATGAGATTGTAGCCTTAAACTTTTAGTGTTTTGTCAGTACTAGCGTCGTGTCCATCAACCCCATTGTATGTACCTACACGTGTTCTTTCCGGGTGTACTATTCAGGTAATCAGCGGCGATTCAGCGCGGTATCGCCTGGGCGCCCCATGGCCCAAGGGTCTGCCGACATCCAGCAAGCACCTAGCTGGTGGACGCCCTGTGGCGCGAAGACACCGATGATAGTCAGGATCCTCTGATAATGAGAGAAGCGCGCGTAGATGAAGATAGCTGCGAAGTCAGAAGGCAGATTGTGACATAAACATTCAATCCGGGCATGCTGTTCACGCACCGCGTTCGAGTATGGGAGAGCTGGATAGCTCCGCATGTAACCAGGCGACTATCACATAAACCAACGTGCACATGATCCAAGATCGTAACGACCTGTCACGACGACCCGGTTTCACTCCCGAGTGGTTGCTGATGATTGGAAGTGCCACTGGGTGAGAGACCTTCACGAAGTGGCACATTGGACTCTTGTCGCAAGGTACCGGTACTCCTGTGCGATAAGAACATTGATGATAAAGTCAATACATCCCGCAGTTGATTGATTTAATGTCACGTTGATCAGTGATCAGTAATCACTGCGAAGTACTCGAAATAGCGAGGAGCGGTGAAAATAGGTTAGCATATCTGCAGCGATCGCTACAGAATCGAGTTACCAACTAATCTCTTGAATTCGAGATGGTGTGGAGGTTGAAATTGAAATGTTCAAGATTGTGAACAAGGAAGAAATCGCGCATGCTACTAGTACTGGCGGCCTTCTAGATCTCTAGGGCAGGACAAGTCGGGAGTTGCCATCATGATGTGACTGCAAATCACGTGCACGTTGCGCGACGCGTTTTTGATTGTGAATCTGATCTCCAGACTTCGAAGCTTCAGCTTCAGTACCTGACCATCCCCATATTCAAACGTGAACGATGACAGGTGCTAACTACATGGGAGGGAAAAGGTTAGCGAACACTAAAATTTATCATGGTTACTTAAATTTCGTATATATAGGAATGCTGCTCGAGCGCGGACCAAAGACAGTATAGGTCGGGTTCAGAAACGACATTTCGGTCAACAGAGGCTGGCAGCTGCATTATGCAACACAAGGGAAGAAAGGGGAAAGCCCAAAAAGATGTCCCTGAAGTCTGTTTTACATCAAATCAATCTTGCTCATGCACAACGAGACGCGAGAATCAAAGGCAGTCACCCCTCCATGGCGCATATAAGCACATCGTGCGACCCATCATTCGCCCACGGCACCTCGTTTGGCACCTCCGAGGCAAAGCGCCGCAAACAACCTTCGAAGATACTTCGTACGCTTGATTTTTCTGATCGTATGTCATATATCTCCTGATCATATATGTCGACCTGTCTTATACTATGCGCTGATCGTGTCAGCGGTGGCCTATCGCGATGCAATTGACCGAATATTATCAATCCCTCTTTCAGAAATGATTGGCCTACCCCTGCAAGGAAAGCCACCGCACGCCGAAGATGGAGGCCCTGGCATTGATCCCGACGAAGATCCCCTGTCTATCGATGCTGACAGCGAGTCGGACGTTCAGGTAACATCAGAGAGAACGGTGAGCATCCGAGTAGGGTACTGACCACATCCTAGTTTCAAGGAATGTCTAGTAATATTTCCTCTCACACCGGTCGGTCTTCAGGAAGCGCTAGCCATTTGTTCCCAATGGATAACGAGGATGACCTTGACGATGAAGGAATCTACGACAATCATTTGAGCGGACGAATGTCGCAGCCTCCTTCGCCGGGTCATCGTATGGTCACCAGTCATGAGAGTCTGCTACGGAGTATCGAGCCAGATGGTCTCCACGGAAGCTGGGTCAACGACTCAGGTTATGCCGACATGGATACTGCTGGGACTCACCCACGATCTTCTAGACCCACAGCGATATCCCTCACCTCCGTCAAACAGTTTTCCGTTTTCTTTCGGTCCTAATTCTCAAGGAACAGAGGAGTACATTCTCGACATGGACACGTCGCCACCCTCATCGCAGGGATGCTTTTCACAGTTGCATTGTGGATGGAGTTCCAATCACGAACATTTCTCGCAAGAATCGCCATCGTTCCGCATTTCTCTGATTGATTCCCCTGCACCCATCGTTACGCACGATTCTCTTGAGTCCTTCCGATGGGATAGCTCCATGAAGTGCAGCAGTCCTATATCACAGTCTCTTTTCCACACGAGTGATGCTAAGCAATTTTCAGCTTCATCCCTCAAAACACAACACGCTCCTACAACTCCTCAAAAGGTGCGTAAGATATTCCACGCTATCCAAACTTCGGAAGCGGTTGTGAAATCCTTCACTGATATATCTAACACGGGACATCGTCGACCTTTTCAGACCTCATATTCTGCCACTCGAACAGAACCACATGTGGAATCACACTCTTTCGATGGCTCAGATAAAAATGACCCTGGATTGCCTTTGGACATTCTCAACGACCCAGACCCATGGGCGACCATCGGGAAGATTCTAAACCTTGAGATCGCTGAGGAGCACCACAATGATGACATCACTTTTACTCACGGTCGGGAGGGTGTCGGCTATGTCAGGCGTTGTTTGGACGAAACAGCACATACATGGAGTCCACCACGTAATTCGACGATAGGCCTGCGATCGGTCAAGTCGGAAAGTGAAGATCAACCTAAGGTGACGATGAACGACGAGGTAGAAGAGCACTCGGGAGAAACCACCGACCATTGTCGCCATCAATCTCAACACTCTGAAGGTTCACAGTCGGAAGAAAGACCTTCGCCCGATCACTCCAACCTCGCCAAAAACATGAAATTCGCAAATCAGAGCGAGCCACTCTGTACGTCAACGGTTGCAGAGTCGGACATGCAAACAGAGTCACCTTGCATCCCTGCCGCACTCGCGCATCGAGTCTCACTCAAGGATGTACAGTGCAGTGGAATGGATGACGATGATATGTACGGGAGGCCCTGTTTGTTTGGGGATTCTGACGAGGAAGATGAATGATTTTCGACAGAACATTTTGTAGTAGTGTAATAGGAGATCCACCGGCAATGACCGAAGTGGTATAATCACGAGTCACCTGACTTAACGCGTCCGAGTTCTATAAACACTTCACAATCATTCCTGTCTCTGCACGACACCTTTCGTGCAGTTAAACCTAAAGTTTCCGTCACTGGCCCCTGACTGGTCCATATACCGTCGATTCATGCAAGATTTTTATCATCAAATGGTACCCGCGATGGGGATGTGCACTGAATATAGTGCCGAAGGCCACCGAGCAATATATGGTGTGTTTCGTGTTCATTAGTATCTGTAGTGTGCAAACCTCACTCGTCAATACAGACCACATCTCGTCGATCATAGAGAATGAACCTGCAGATGCAGATGCGCAGGCACCACCTGCGTTTGTCTTCTACGCGACGCGGAACATCCTGCGCCCTTATTTTATTCTGGGGCAGATCCCAGATTTACTCGACTGCCTAGCCATGGTCGATACTTTTCGGAGATATGCGGTTGAGGCGTCTTCTGTTGCATTGTCGTGGCAGGAATACTATGCGAAGGAACTTAGCTCTGATCCAGACATGACACTACTCACGGAAAGAGAGCTGACGAAAATCCAAGATTATATCACGAACGACGAACGTGACAGGTTGCATTATATCTTGGTCATCAAGAATCTGTGTCTATTGGTGTGTTTCTCAGGTTTCAAGCTCGACATCGTTTTAGCTTCATTTCAGATAGCATGTTTACTACCTTGTGACGGCACCGGAGTCGTGTATGCTCGCAAAACATCTCAACGACTATGTTCCAGGGTGCTTCCCAGGCCACGACATACCATCCAAGCTATGGTTTCAACACGGACTTTCTGACAGTGAGAAACAGATTATGAAAGAGGCGTATCAAGAATGCAAGGAGTGGATACTGGACGTCACCCAATGGGAAGAGGAACGAGAACAAGAACAAGAACAGTTACTTGTGGCGTAAGTATTTCCATGAGCTCCATGACAGAGGTTAACAGTCTTTAGCTTGACTGCAGAACAGGCCGACGCCGCATTCCAGCAGGCCTTTCGAGAGAAATTTCCTCCGCCATTTTCTCAGGAAGAACTGGTTTCAGATTTGGATGACTACTTGGACATCGTGGAGAGAATGATTCGCAAGTTGGAGGATTATTTTCCTTCCGCCAAGGTTCTAGAGAGATTAAACCGGACAGTCTGAACGGCATCATGCTCCGTTTTTGAATGTCGTGAGTTTTGGACTGCTTATATATGCACCCCTTAATACGGAGAGCAAGTCTTCGATTCCGTTATCCAGAAAACAGACAAGCGACAGGCTGCTCCTGGCACACCCCATATTGATGTTGAGTGAAAGGCAACGCGCTGCCATGGTACCCAGTACCAGTGCCAAGCTACTGGCGGTAATATGTATCTATATAATTAATTGACAACACGGCTTTGAAAACGGTTTGCAAACGAGAGTTGAATCACTCTAGTGCATGTCACTCTGAATGGTAATGTTGAATACAGAGTGTGGGTAATCATGGCCAAATTTTGATACGCAGCATATGCAATAGAAAGCACTGAACCTAAGAATACATACTGTGATCCGAGAGCCATAAAAGAATCCGTAGCCCTTAGACATTCGTCGGAGGGGCCTCTCCATTGATAGGTTCACACCAGTGCTACAGCCAAAAAAAACTCAGTTCTCGACACCAGGGCAGTTCGCAAGAATTCACATTCAGTTTCTGCGCATGTGCTAGTTTGTGTGTTTGGGTACGACAGTTATATCCGTACCAGCAGTTGTCTGGAATCACGTCTCCGCCTGGGGAGATCAAGTGAGTGGACATCCGTGAAAGTGAGAAAACAGAAGCTTACGCTTAATCTTCTGGCCCAAGTACCAGATATGGAGATGGGCACGCATGAACTTCTCCAAGCATTGTGGACATAGCCAGTCTGCTTTATTCCAGGCGATATAAGCGGGAGTCTTGTAGTCGAACAACCCCCCGACAAGTTCCTCAGCTGGTGTCTCCCGCAACACAGTCAAAAAATGCGCTCTGTCTGCAAGATTTGCGGCGACACGACCTTTCAGTAATTGCGCGATTGAGTGGAGAGGCGGGGTGCCCCAGAGGTAGCTCCAGTCTTCAGTAATTACGGATTGAGTGTTTGCTGTAGGCTGTAACTGTTGACTTACTACTTGGACCCCATAGATCCAACCCCTGGGCAGTATCAGATTGACATTGCGAGCCTGTCACCAAATGAGCAATCATCAACCGAAAATAATAGAGGTCACAAACATCGATCATGCTCTCCAACGATTTCATCAATTATAGGCTGTTTTTGGTTGACGGGAAGGAGAGGCGGTTCCTTCCTGTCGGCCAGGACAGAGGTTAAAGGCCCAATCATAAAGTCGTCATGGAAGAAGATTTCTTGAGTGGTGTTGGGATCCCATTCGGTGATGCAGTCAAACCCCCCCTTATATACATCAATCACGTTGTGGGGAGCACAATATAGCACAAATGATGACTGAGGGCTGTCTATGTGAGCTTCATGAGTGGGTGGTGCTTGAATGGCGATGTTCGTGCTCACAGAATGTAGGTGGGATCGTAGTAAAAAAGCCAACAGCCTCAGCGCGAGCGATTATTCCTCGCAAGAATGTTTCAATCCGTTGAATATCCCTCAGCTCAGCAGTGGAAAAACTTCCGAAGAATCCTTTTCGTAGTGTCTTGGCTTCTTCGAGTGCCAAATCCATTTCTTCTTCATCTAAGTCAGGTTCAATAGCTGACTCGTAAGCATTGTAGCCGTAGACGGCCGAGAACAAGGACAATCTGTACATCGCCTTCTGGAATCGTGTCGACTCCGCTAAGGAAAGTTGGCTTGTCTTAAGTCTTCGATCTTTCATTCTAATGGAACAACTTAGACGAATCGGATTGTAAAAGATTATTATAAAAAATACCTCCAACTAAACAAGTTTTCGAGCTCTTGAACGGAGGTGAAAATGGCCACAAGGCTTGTGATATCCTCGCTGGAAAGCACCGGGTTTTTCTGAATATCGTCCTCGCCAAAGAGTTCACCAACGGGCTTGGAATATAGTTGCGCGTTTTGGCATCGGACGAAACGTAGTGCTTGCGGCAAGGCTGGTCCAACCAAGTTGTAAGCTACAGAGCGAACAACTGAGCGAGGATGTTGTTGAAAGACGTTGTAGATGGTTTTTGAGGTCAAGATTGTTGATGCAAGGCACTGAAAGTCAGGCAGAAACCTCAGAACACACTCTACAAGGTCAGCATTCGCGAAGGAACTATGCATTGGGTGAACTGTGTTTCCCATCTGGCGATTCAGGGGGTTACGAGGTGTTGCAAACTGCTGGTGTCTCGCTTGGTTCGTTCGAAGTACAGCTCACGTTGACGGCAGATGACAGTCGAGACAATGGCGAGCTTTTTATGCTGTTCGGTGAATAAATGTGACTCGTTGTGAGTCAAACGGGTGAACTTGAGGTGCCGCTTTTCCTCGGAACTTGCCGAACAAGTAGTGACTATCCTGTTCCGGGGGCCGACCTGTCTTGCTCACTGTCCAGAACAGCGGGTAGCATAGGCCTTCAGTCTCGACGAACTAGTCAAGCTAATCGTCAGACATGTCGTTCGGGGGAGGGTAGGCTCTAATTTATGTTTTAAAAACCTACGGCTCAAGTCATCTAGTTCCAATGTCTTTGGCACTAGTAACACCAGCACGTCCATCTTCGGGCAATCTAACGCGCCAAAACCCACAACTTCGCTCTTTGGAAATACGCAGCCCTCCTCCGGAACGGGGACCACAACGACGGGCTTCGGTGGCTTCGGGATGCAGCCCCAAACCCAGACGCAGCAGCCTGCTCAAGGAAGTTCTGTATTTGGAGGAGGCGCTTTCGGACAGACACAACAGCAGCAGCCGTCCGGATCGACTTCGATATTTGGACAGCCCGCACAACAACAACAGCAGCAACAGCAGCAACAGCAACAGCAGCCTACAACGTCTCTCTTTGGGCAGCCCGCCCAACAGCAGCCATCGAGTACATCTTTGTTTGTAAACCCTTCAACGACAAATACCACTGGGCAGCAGACTGGCGGCGCATTTGGAAGCACTCAGCCCCAACAGTCTACTAGTCTCTTTGGGAGCACGCAGCCACAACAATCGACCAGTCTATTCGGAACTATGCAGCCGCAACAATCGACTAGTCTCTTTGGAACCGTGCAACCACAGCAGCAGACAAGTAGTATGTTTGGAAGCACCCAGCCACAGCAGTCGGCTGGATTGTTTGGGAGCACGACCACTCAGCAGGCAGCTCCTACTGGCGGGCTGGGAGTGAGTACAGCAGGGACATCGATCTTCGGGCAACAAAGACAATCATCGTGAGTCCTTTCGCAATGTGCTGATTCTGGTGTTGATGTACCGCAGGATGATGAGGTTAGTCAAAGGTATTCACATTTAGGGTGGCTTCAATGATGTTTGAATAGTACCACACCTATAAGCGGACCTGCACCTTTTTCAAAATCCACAAAGTTCAATGATCTTCCGGACGATATAAAGAAGACGTTTGAAGCTATCGAGTACGCTACTCATAACCGTTAACATGTCCCAGGACTTACTTCGCATAGTTCGCACATTCAGGGACGTGTACAAATAAGCAACGAGCTCAAACAACGAAAAATGGGAGAAGAGGCGATCAAGGGCCGGGAGTTAATTCGCGAACTGCACAAAGTGCGCATCATTCCATATGCAGCGTGTTGGGATTACCGACTTCATCGATTCAGGAGCTGCTTGGTGTATCCTCCGTTATCCAATCGGACACTCTTTTCGCCAAGGACCTGAAAGCGAAGACTGAACAAGCGGTTCAAGACACGATTGTCGCAACTAACATTATTGAGGGCTTCAAGAACCCCCATCAGAGCGCAGCATATCTCAAGAACCATGCTTCGTTCCCTCTGGAGTACGTATAGATCATATATGTGAAGTATCTTGGAGTATTAACGCGTTGCCGACAAGATTCTTCACCCGAGTCACGCAAGAGATGCAGGAGCGCCTGCAGTGGTTCAAAAACACTATCGAAGTATGGTGCCGCATTTTTGGTTACACCTTGAAGCATTCTAATAAATCAAACAGCAAATCGAGCGGAAACTATCCGCATCAGCATCTCAGTCTCAAAATACACCTCAAGGTCAGACTTTCCTTCGTTCCCCCTCATCTTCACCTTACATTCCCCTAGCAATTTCATCCACTCTCCAGACGCAACACGCCATATTCGTTTCGCTTGCGGCTAGGACTGCGGCTGTTGACGCTGAGGTTCAAAAGGTGAAGGCATTGTACACACAACTGTGGCGCGCGAAAACGGGAAGCATGCGTGACCCTTTTAATGAACTTGACCGCGGCAGTGGGGGAGAGTTTGGGATGGAGTCGTTACAGGTCAAGTGAAGTAGCTCTGCAAATTCCTTGATCGGCGTGATACCAAATTGTTGCATAAACATCGCAGTTCTGTGAACTATGAACATGCCCCACTTGTATGCTGCTATTAATGTGAATTTTCTTTGACACCGAGCTTGCACCGAGCGCCCTGAGGCATTGCACTGCCTCGTGACCGCCTCGATCCAATAGTGTCCTGACCACCATTGGAGATCTGCTCAGCCTGAATATCTTGTATCTATTCAGATATCCATTCTGCCGATGGCCTACGTACCCCAGCAGATCGACGTAGTCACTGGCGAGCAGTACCGTTACGCGTTGACTAACTTCGTGCGTGACTATCATAATCAGTGATCTCGATGTTTGACCTATGATCTTACCTATCTCATCTCCAGCGAATCGCGCACGACAAAGTCGAAGAACAACGCCGGCAACTCGAAGAACAAGAGAAACAGGTTGCATTACTCCGCGCGCGGATCGCCTTGCTAGAAGGGACTGCGAATGATGAGCAACAGGAGGGCAGACATATTGGGGGCAGCTCAGTCGATGACTTTTCCATCAAAGTGTGTCTCTTTCATTGAGTGCTGGGGTTACCCTACTATGTCTGTGGTAGAATGCCGCGTCCCAGTTGGAGCGCTCGATCAACCGCTGGGCAGCGGATATTGTGCGCGCACCACCCTCCGCGCTGTCTGATATCCATGGAGCCGCCTTGGGGGACATCACAGGCTCTTATGATCCTGTGCCCTATGATGTCTCACCAATGCAGGTACAGAACATCCTCCGCCATGCGATGTCAGAAGTCATCGGCAGCGAGATCGTCAACAATCTCGTTGTGACCAACTCCCCCGAGGCAAACGTCCAACTCACGAGGATCCACGAGCACTTGTTCGCCCGTGCGTGTCAATTCTTACGTTCCCTCACTTGACCAATGCTGACGATCGTGCCATGCACCAGGCAACCCCGTCGTAGCATGCGTTTGGCGCCGACAAACATTCTCAGCAGCAGTGGAGACCTGCGACCCAGAAATGACAGCCGCTATTCTTGCAGAGACCCTCCCAGCGCTCACCAAAGTGCTTGGGGCATCAGTAAACAATACAGCCCCAATTCTAGCAAGCGCATACACGTTCTCGCGCATGCTGCACAGCGCCCCATCATCATCTACCGACGCGTTTTACCGCAGCTTCGTCCCCGAGCTCGGAAGCATCCTCTATCCACGTCAGATAGAGCTCGTGCGCCGCTGTCTCAGGAGCGAGCGAGGCGAGCAGGATCGTGTAGGCGCGACGATATTCCCTGGGCTTGTGAAGGTCACGAGGGGCAGCGTGCCAGCTACCGAGCAGAATCAGGAAACGGTACATACGGTCGTGCGGCGTGCGCAGGTGATCTGCGAATGTGCACTCGTATCATCGGGGAATGTACCAATGCAGGAGTAGTGTGAACCACTGGATTTATGCCAGCTTTGACTTGGATAAGATGGAAAGGATGACACCACAAGGGTGGGATATATCATGCAGTGATCTATATATTGCTAGCATTGAAATCTATACGACCAGCAACGATGCGAGTGTTGCTTGTGATTGTATCACCTATGACGGCGTTAGCGTGACACATGCGATGACTTGAGACATCAATACCTCAAGAGCCTGCAGAACCTCCAGCCGTCTCCGTGCAGCTTCCAGCCAATCACGAAGCAACTCCCTTGCAGTTCCTTTCACTTGATTCAACTCTCTTGCCGCACTATCGAGATCCTTCTCATTCATGTAATACTCCGCTCTCGATAATACACTCAGTACGTCTGACCCAGAAACCAGTCCATGCCGCTGGAACCTAAACGAAGAAAGGAAGTGCGAAGCCAGGTGCGTGAGCACACCTGCATCCTGATCGGGGACTAGAGCAACGCTAGAGACGCGTGGCCGAACAGAGGTACTAAACCATGATGCAAGGTCTGCAAACGGCTCAACGCCGATGTCGGGTAAATCACTTTGTTCAAGGGAGTCCAATGCTGCAGCGATGATTGCGTCTTCCTTGGCAACTGCGATGTGTCGGAGCACACGGAGCTCTTCACGGAATGGCTTGCGTATAGACGCGTCGACAGCGCTCTGCATAGCACGTATGGCAGTCCACATGCTGTGCACGCGAATATTCTCGTCAAGATAGGAAGAATTGTCGAGTGCGAGACGTTCAAGGCGCTTGAGACTTGTCGCGAGCTCGTCAAGCTTGGCGAGACGACCTCCGCGTTCTTGCTCAACGCGGACTTTGACCTCGCGGATCCACCGCCTCTGCATCTCTATGCCCTGCGCGATCACTTCCTCCTTCAACCTGTAAAGAGTGAGTAAGGTGATGTGTACCGAGCCAGTGACGGTCACCTACCGCTCATTGATAAGTTCTGTTTGGGTGCGTAATTCCTGCTCCAGCTTCTCGCGGTAAACCTGCGCGAACCTGCCACGCTCCTCATCGTAGAATGTCCTGAACCCGTCTTGTTGCGAATCTAGTTTATCCTGTGCCTCAAGCTCGAGCTCAAGAAGCTTTGTGGTATACTCCCGCGCTTGTTCGTCGAGCTTCATCTCTAGCTGCAGCTTCTCATCCTCCTTGATCTTCTCAATACGTGCTGCGAGGCCAGTAAGGTCACCTTTGGCGACCTCAAGAACATCTTTAGCTTTTTCGGATGCAGCAGGGTTGGAGGCAATGAAAGAGGCGAGGTTGTCAATCGTGGATGCGAGCTGGGTTATTACGGGCTCAGATACGGCGAGTTCAGACACGGCTGGAGCAACAAGAGGCAGGGGCACGGGAGTGGGTTCCGTGATGGCCTTCGGGGCAGGCTTTCGGGGTGCGGGGCGCTCATAGCCAGGTGGGGGCTCGAAGCCGATAGGAAGCGGTGCAGCATAAACAATGATATTATCATGATCCTTGTCCGGCACAATTATGAGGTCGGTGTCATCGCGTGGTGGGATAGTATCCGGAGAGGACCCGGACTGAGCCGGTGTAATTGTCGCCTCCTCAAGAGAGTTAACGGACTTCCCAGCAAGGGCTGCTTCTGCCCTGAGAATCAGGCTTTCTAGCTCATCAGCGAACTGTGCACCGTGATGGCGTGCAATGAAAACTGCTTTCGCAGTTGCTTCTGGAACCGTCTCTTCCTCTACTTTCTTCACGGCAGTCTTGAGGGATGCAGCGGTAGACTTTATGCGCTCTTTGGACTCCTTGAGTGCTGACTTGGCCGTCTTTTCAATTGTTTCCTCTGTCGGCGCGTTACCCAGCTGCCGCTGTACGAAGTTGTAAACGGTCTTGTAGGCGTCCACGGTAGCTACCACAACCTGTTCGATAGTGATCTCATCCCACTTGTGCGCCTCGCCATACTCGACGAGTTCCTTCCCCAAAGGAACGTTTTCGACGAACAGTTCACGATACTGCTGGTTTTCAAAGGAAACGAATGCGCTACCGGCGTAGAACGTGCCCGTCGCTGCCACAGTATACAATAAGATCCTGCGAACGACTTTTGCTGGCTTGGAACCAGATGAGGCATTCGAGGTGGTAGTGGTGGAGACTAGTCGCTGGTACAGTTAACTCCGTCATAAGCCACGTCCCCGACAGAAATACTATAAATTTATTTGCTCACCCTACGAGAAGTCCGTACAAAGCCCCGTCCAACCGTCGCTGAGACATGTCTAGGGACGGCTATGGCACGATGCATTGCCGTCATTGTGGTGCTCGATGAGCTCAAACCAAAGACCAGGCTGGCGAATTGCAAGACAGAAATTGGTCCGGAAATTCCCGTGCTGTCATGGTACTTCCGTCTACCAATAGCCATGGCCAGTCCCCACTCTGGCTGGTAGCGCCCATGCCCAAGTAATCTCAAAATCACGGATGCGACGGTCCCTTAACAAGTACATACTGTACTTCGGAAACCCGTGATACGTTGCAGTGGCTCGCCGGCCATCACGACTCGGCCCACTCATTACAGGTTCACAAGTATGCTACTCCATCATGATCATCTGCCGCGCTGCTGGCGAACAGGACGTAATCAACTCCAAGAAATCCAATCAGTCGAATTAACGTTTTGGGGTTCTTCTGAAGAAGTGGCACCTGGTCAGGAGGGCGTAAGTACGAACACGCAAGTACATACGCGCAGAAGAAACAACTGGTTTCCTTCTCTTAAGGTTTTATCAGGGGAGACCAATACGCGCGGTAACGATGGAGCTTGTCTACAAAGTCTCCCTCGATACCCGCGAGCTTGCCACAAATTTTGAAGATGATCATGATCTTGTCCGGGTAGGATATGTTACTGAAAGTCCGACTCATATTTGTTTCTGATTCACCGACCCCATTCTAGATACAAACAGCAGCCGCTGTGATGACATGCACAGGCTGATGGCAGTCTCTTGCACTTTATTTAACCTGCGTCACGGTGGAAGAGGGAATCATCACACCACTGCGTGGCTTTCGCTATCGCTGTGTCGACGGTGACGTGTCAAGATCCCGTAGTAAGTTCTTTACTATCTCGTACACAGCATATTTCCACCGGATCAAGCCGAGACAAGGATTTTACGACATGAGTGCTAACCATGAACAATTCGAAGAACATGAATTCAGGCTCGCCTACGGCATATCCTTCCTTCCCCAGGGTCAAGTTTCTGTTTCGAACTAGGCTGCATCATATATTTACCAGACAATCCAGATTATATATCAGGATGTATCACCGGCTGTGCAAATTGATGCACCTCGGTTGACATTAGCACCAGGTGTAGTATCTAAAAAATCACTATCTCGGTGGGATAAAAGCGCTCGATGGTGGTATATATTTTCCGCACGAAAAATTCTGACTTTCCGTGGCCCATCATAAATCACCACTCACTCACAACCATCTCTCCAATATGACCGTAATTTCAGATGATCCCAGTCAGTGGCCGCTGATCAATACGTATGATTTTCACAGCTATTTTATAGGTTCGTGAAGAGTTGGTTGGCTGACGTCGGTGATGTCTTGACCTAACCTTGGCTGCGGTTTCATAGTTGCGGCCTCCGCTGCGATTGTTTATGATTGGGGTGAGCAAGATAGTGGTAAAGAATCATTATTATCCTAATGATATTCCTAGCACTCGCTTTCGGGCAAGAGGTAGGTTGATGCAATTACCGGGATAATCATTTCACTAAGCATGGTGTAATAGGTCGAACTGATCTGGGTGAGCGAAGTACTATATCAGCAAAACAACATGATAATAAACTTGATTCGGGGCAGAAGCGACGCTGGTCCCTCATGACTTTTTTATATCTCAGTGCACGTGCTTTTTGTTAACATAAATTGGCGTGTTGTGCTGACTTAAGTAACACTATAGGTGCGCTATGCTGCACTGCCATACGTTGTGTAGGTTTGCACGACTATCAAGTTGGTACTGTGCTAATAGGCCTTCTCTGACAACCAGGATCTTCATGCTTAGTATGTTTCTTGACATACCTTGCCTTTATTTCTTCTGACCAGCGGCGCATAGTAACTCTTCCGACAATATCTGTGGCAGATGCAGTGAGTATTCTGCACTGATGCCTGTCATTTCTGTCTAATCAACTGCACTTTTACGTACGTAGGGGTGAGTGACATTCTCGATCAATTTGTTCAGCATAATGACTGCAACAGCTGTGAGTTCGTTTGGAGTATTTCAGCCTCTGGGCCTCATCACTAACTGGGTTTTCAGGTAATAATCTGTTCCTAGCATTAAATTGGCTTAATGTGGTCATCACCGCCTTGTTGGGAAGTGAGCTACTCAAAAACCTCAGTAATCTTGCATTAGTTGACTGATCACGCAAGTCATCATGATCACTCGGTTACATGCCATGTATCAGCGATCCAGACAGATGCTTGTCTTTCTTGTTGCAATTTTCTTGGGTATCACGATCGCATGCGTGGGGATTACTGCAACAGGGACGAGTCATACTATAGGGGGTAAGCTCGAGTTACAGATGAAAGGCATCGGTGTACCAGGCTTATTGAACGAATACCAGAGGAGTTCATTCTCTCCGGCACCTATCAATGCAATTACAACTATGAGGGAGACGCCCGACTTCTCAATTCCATGACTTGGGTACTCTGCACTCTATGGGAGGTCATCTCACTGTGTCTTGCGATCTGGGTTGCTGTAAAACGCATTCGCGAACTGCCACGACCACTCAGGACAGGGACTATCGGCGACTGTTTGACGGTGGTAATAAGAACACACGTGGTTTACTTTGCAAGGTGAGCTGTTTGAATATAGATATCGTAGTTTGCTGAATCGCGCCTACTAGCTTCGCTGTTGGTTCTTGCTTCGCACTCGGGTTTTTGTCCCCAACGCTCATGGTATGCCGATCGATCTGTTCACTAACATCTTCGTGTGACAGTTGTTAATGCATTTCTATAGGACTCAAATTCCGTGGGGACTCTGACTTATCACGGTATTCTCGATGTTTTGTCAATCGTGCAGATGTTTGTGCTAGGACCGCGCCTCATCCTTAGCGTTCGAGAATATAACGCTAAGCTTGTAGCCGAATTCAATGCAGGAACCCGCATGACTTCGCTTGTCTTCCATTCGCATGTATATGCATCAACTACTAGTAGTGTTGCCACGGAGTGACACGAAGACCTCTCCGAATCGACTAGTCATTAATATTTAATACCGAATTGACACTAGGTAGTATCGTGCACTCTTCAGGGAGCAGGAGAATATTGTTTCGTCGTTTGTAGTGGTTGGGTGTTTCATAGTATGTCGAGTATGGTAGCCAAGTTATCCTGCGTTGGCGTCCTTAACCAAGGCATGAGTTTGGCTTGCTGCTCTGCTCCTCCCAACTTGCATGTTGCATCAATTACGCGTGAACTTGAGAAACCTCCGAGTTGGTGAAATTGAAAGCTCCAATACAGAGACATATTAAAACAAGCTACGGTCCTGGCTACCTGTATACTGGAAGGAACATGACTCTAATGACAATGGTTTTGCTCGAGCAAGAACATTACAATTCCACATATTCATACACTTCACGCCTCAAAGTTGCTATGGCATGGCAAGTATCAGAAGTGCTATAGTATTTCGGTCGATTTCAGTGATAAGCAGATAATGTAGCGCAAGAGAGCCATCGGTAGCTAAATCGCGAAGACAACGTTCAGCATGTCCGTGAAGACATGTGTGCCCTAGAGAACATTATTTCCGTTCAGCAGGGTGTCGGTACTTATAAGAAGGATAGTTACAAGATCAAGAACGGGCGTAGAACTCCTGGTTGTACGGCAGTCCAAGGTGTTGGATTTACAACAATAATTCCCTCACGCGCTGCCCGCTGCTCATCTAATTCATTCTCCTCCACGGCGGTATCGTCATGGGAAAACACGATCATATTCCCAAGCTGTTTGGACGCATGTAGCCCTGAAGAACATTATTCTGTTTAGCAGGGTTTCGGTGATCATGAGAAGGATAGTCACAAGATCAAGAATTGGCGTAAAACTCCTGGTTGTACAGGAGTCGGAGGCGCGCTCAAGTTTGGATGTTGAGTTATGGGTGAGTTGTTGTACTTCGAGCTGCAGTTTATGAATCAGGTCACGATCGCGAGTCGTACCCTTTTGGCCAACGACTTTCCTCGCATGAGATAGTCCGTCTTCTAGGCGCTCAACATCACGTTTCAGCCTGTCGACTTCGGCCGTCTCCAGTGTGTTATATGCGTCTTGCGTCTCCCCCAATTCTTGAGACCGCTGTTATATGTCCCGCAACGCGTTTCAGACAGCTTCGAGGTCACCTTGGCGTTTTGAGAGGAGGGACTGCGGCAGTGCAGAGTTTTTGTTTAAGTGCACGCCGTTCGTGTCGGAGCTCAGACTCATGTATCTTCTCCCTCCAGACTCTCCTGAGCTTCTTGCTTTTTAACTTCGGTTACGAGGTCTTTGATTTGCACTGCTTACTCTTCCTGACGGGCTCGGTGCGCGTGAATGTCTTGGAGGGACTGGTCATAGAGTTCCTGGAGAATCTTGGAGTTGTCGAGAGTTTCTGCTGTGCTATATGAGATTTGAAGTGGAATAAGATACGTACATCTTTGAGCTGTCTTTGAGTACAGATGTGAATCCTCCTAATATTTCACGCTCAACTGCGTGACAGCTTGAGCCATGCTATCTGTGTTTTCCTTCAGTGCATTTCCGAGGTGGACGATGTCTTCGTTCGCAGCATAGAGCTCAGCATTTTTCTCCTCCGCTTATCACTCGAATGTGACTTCGAACTTGGCATGGAAGCTGTTTGAGCTGTTTGTGATGTCGATGCGGAATTCCCTTGCTTCGTTTTCACGTTCTGCAAGGACCTGTATGGTGGTGAGAGACAGAAAACGAATAAGACAATGAACTACCAACGGAACTGGCTGGCCACCCGCACTTGCATCAAACAGCCACTATACAGTTGCGAGACCAATGCGAGACGTCAAATACCAATCAAGCTTTCAAGCTTCGAGTTCTACAGATGGGCCGTCCCGAATGAAATACATTCACAAATCAATACCTCCACACCATTTTGTCTGCCCATACTACCATCGACAATACTTGCTGGCGAGTAGGACCCTATTGATGTTTCCGAGAAAACTAGCCAGTCCAATCAATACTCCCAACTCACTGCTTTTCAGGATACGCGGTGGTGTATAATGTGGTGCTTAGGCACGTCTAAAATGGCTTTGCGTTCTTGATCAACTTCAGTGATTTGATCACAAAGATTTTTGGGAGGTCAGACATCAATACACTTGCTATTTATGATTTGCTGACCTCATTTAGAACCATGGAAAAAACAGCACGCGCTGTGATGACAAGGGGAGGCTTGGGCCGTGATTCAGAATTCTTCTTGGAACCATGAACTTGAAACTACTGCGCAACCTTTGTACCTGTCCGTAGTATTCCCGTGATGGTCTCGCAGTGTACTCCTCGCCTCGGCATATCTCTGATACACTCATAGCATCATGTTCTAGTGTATATATCAAGCCAGGAAAGAAGAAGATCACAAAAGAACAAGAGGTCGGGTTTCCTCCGATGTCGTGCGGTCAAGCAGGCATCTCTGTGTCTTTTTCTTCGGTCTCCCAACTCCGGTTTCAGCCAGGGGTGGTCTCGTATATCCACTAAACACGACAGGATGTTTCACCAGCCTGTGCTACTTGATGCATCATCGACATCAGAATCGCATGTCATTACCTTACTTCTTTGCACTCGTGACCACCGTGACAGAGCGCGGAGAGGCGACAGATATTGAGGACTTGTGAGGTGCACATTCGGGGGATTGGTGCATTGGTGCGTCTGCTTTGAGGCGTTGCAGGGGCAGTGGGAGAAGTGAATTATCTGTTTGGTATGTCTGGACCTATCTCGATTTTCAAGTCTCAATTTGGGTTAAGCAGACAGCGTGTGGCCATGTTACGAGACCTCACATGAGCTGTTGCCGCCGCGATCCCCAAGTCCCGGCTAGCGAGGCAGAGAGTTTGATACCCGTTGAGAATTATATTGGGACGGCAGGCTTTTTCCATTATCTAATGTTAAACTGATGAATGTCATTGTTGACTGATGGAACTTCTAAACTAACACAAGTATGGCAAGAACATCTCGAGAATGTCATTGCCACCAACCACCATCTTATTATGCGGTGTTCAAACATCCCGCCCATGTGACACCACAGCCGAACACACTTTGTACTGTCGAATGCATCCACTTTTTAATGGCTTTGCATCTGTCAATCTTACTTCTGTCAATCAAGGCAGGGGGGACAGGGGCACATTACATCTTCATCATGCCTATTTCAGCGATAAAAGCGCTGAAGGGTCCCATAACTATCACGCATGCCTCGTTATAGCAGATTCACCGCTCACTCGCATCTATTCTCTGAACATGACTGTAGTCTCAAGTGATCCCAGTTGGTGGCCACTAATCAAATCGTTTCGTTTTTACAGTTATTTTTTAGGTTCGTGGAGATTCAGTGGAATTATGTCGGCGACGTTCTAACCTTGAATGTGATTTTATAGTCGCCTCCTGTGCCGCAGTGATATACGATTGGGGTGAGCAGGATAGTAATATTAAAAAAATCTCGCTGATCTTTTCATGACGATTTCAGTACTCGCATTCGGACAAGAAGTAGGTTGATGCCATTGCTAGAGTAATCATCTCATCGATAATTGTTTTATACTAGTTTGAACTGGTCTGGGTGAGTAGAGTCCCATATTAGAAGAACAACATCCAACCATGTCTGGGGCAGAGGAAACGCTGGTCCCTCGCGACTCTTCTATATCTCGGTGTACGTACATTGTGCTATGAGCGCAGTTGGCCAGCTGTGCTTACTTCAAAATATTTTAGGTGCGCTACCTTGGAATACCATACACCGTGTATGTTTTTACGAGACTAACAAGTTGGCGCTGTGCTAATAAAACATCTCTCACAATCAGAATTTTCATGCTGCGTATGTCTCATATACATATATACACTATGTTTGTTGCTTCTGACTGGCTGGATACAGAAAGTCTTCCGACAGTCTCGGTGACAGATGTAGTGAGTATTCTGCACAAAAGCCTATCACCTTGTTTGAATAACCACACTCCTGCGTAGGGGTGAGTGAAATTACTGACCTGTTGAATCAATATAATGACAGCGATAGTTGTGAGTTTGTTTCGAGCGTTTGTCTTCCGAGGCTCATCACTAGTTGTGATTTATCAGGCAACATCATGTACTCTGCACTAACTTGGATGACTGTGGTCGTAAATGCAATGCTGGGAGGTGAGCTACTGAGCTGCAATACGTCAAATGATATTAACTTGACCGAAACGTCATGCAAGCCATCATTATCACTCGGTTACATGTAATGTATCAGCAATCCAGAAAGATGCTTGTCTTTCTCGTCACAATATTCCTGGCTGTCACGATCACTTGCGGAGTGATCGCCGTGATAGGAAGTAGATATACTGTAGGAAGTAAGCTTGAATTATGGTCGAAAGAGTTGTGCATCAGGCTCATCAGACATACAGAACAGCTCATCCTTTCTGGGACCTATCAGTGCACTTTTGACTATGAGGGAGACGCCGGACTTCTAGACTCTTTGGCTTGGATACTCTACACTTTATGGGAGGTCCTTGCCCTGTGTCTTGCAGTCTGGATTGCTGTTAAACACTTCCGTGCACTGCGCCGCCCGTTGGTTAGATGGACAGTGGGGGACTGTTTCTCGGTGTTGATAAGAGCTCACGTGGTTTACTTTGCTAGGTGAGCTCATCATTTCAAACGGGGTTATCCTTTAAGCTGAAGTTCCGGGCATACAAGCTTTGTGGCTGTTTCTTGCTTCCAACTCGGTTTTCTCTCTCCAGGGATCCTGGTATGTCGATCTTTCACTTAGTGGCATCTGCTGGTCATCATTGTTTTTACCGTATCTATAGGACTCATCTTCAGTAGGAGCTGATGTCTATGCTGGACTACTTGAATTTGTGTCGATCGCGCAAATGTTTGTACTGGGACCTCGCCTCATTCTTAGCATTCGAGAATATGATGCTAAGCTCGTAGCCGACTCCGATGCAGGAGTTGACATGCCTACAATTGTTTTCCAGGAGGGCAGCGATGTGTCAATTCGGGGCGATGTGTAGCATTGGTGTAGTACTGGAAAGGCTTCAAGCAATCAACATTTGTCGGGCACTCTTCTGAGGAGGGCAGGAAACCGTTGTTCGAAGTCTAGTCGTAATACTCATTTGGTATTCCAATGCATATTTGATAAGAGAAATAAGTGTATGTAATGCCCGAAGATAGTAAGGGCCTTGATCATCGTGCCTGTTGTGTCCGCTTTTGAATTGGATGCAAGGGCGAGAAGATGATAGCCCTTCATGTTTGGTAGGTGACTATACATCCACAGCGGTGTATCCAACGTCCACCCAGGCTCTCATGCGATCTCCATAACGAATAGTGAGAACGATAAGCCTATGTGCCAGCACAAGACTCGGTGACTGCAAGTGTTCTACAACAGTACTCACCCATATCCAAGAATCGCAATCATGGTAGCTATGCCATTTGTCGCTACTAACCCCAGCATTTCAATTGATGGAAGCACGGCTGCAGTCACTGGTGCAAGAATGATTGCACGGAAAGCGCTGCGAGTTTGCTCGGTGTGAAGCTCACCACCGGGGTTGGATGCTACTCACGTAACCGCAGCAATTACTTCTGCGCTGCGTGATTGTAGTACATCGACGTTGTACGAGCCGATCGGTGTGAGAACGAAATCCACCTGTTTGACATATGAGGTTTGAGAAAGAAATCATACACAAGTTTACAACTTACTCCAATGCCATTCATAAACAAACAAAATAAATTCAATACCAAACCCGAGGGTCCAGCGATGTACGTGGTGATCAATCCCGAAAGACAAACAGATAAAGGGACGAAGAGTCCGCCGACCAAGATTGCACGTAGCCGATCTTCAGGGACCCGAATGCCTTTCCGGCGCGCCGTACATTTTTCAATCATAATGTCAGACAACCGGCCAGCAATTGGCGAGGCAACTTGTAGGTAAACATGTCGAATAATAAGAAGACAACTCAAAAGCAGGATGTATGTAGGCATACTGAAGTTTCCCAGTCCACTGGGGAGGAAGCATGCACCAATCAGTGCCTCGTTAGATATGTGGTATCGAGCACCCTGGAATCACAGGTCAGCGGACCGGATAGTTTAAAATAAGATGGCAGACTCACGATCGTGTAGGCGATTGGGATCAATAAAACTAGGGTTTTGGTTAGACTGGGAGATGACGTCCACGATCTGAACATACCATATTCTGTAACCATCGCAGACGCATTTGCTAGTGTCTAAGAACAAGACCTTAGGCAGCGCAGTCAGAAGAAAAGTGAAGACAAACGACAGCCATGATGTTCGGACTGCGCAGCAGCCAGATACTGCTGAAAGGATTGATCCATACGAATTTGAATGGTGTCGTCAGCTCACGAATGTCTCCCAAATGCCAATGACTTGTCTCTGGCAATAATAAATAGATAAAACCCATCTCGATGAAGCCCCATAGTCCAAGTGACCACTGCAGGCTGCGCCATGACCAGTAATATGCTGCAGTGCCTCCGGCAATAGGTGACAGCGCGACACCCAGAAGACAAGCCTTGGCAAGAATTGATTAGTTGCTGAAAACATATTGTAGAAAGGCACAGGCACGTACGCACCCCAAAGAAGATACCCATGGCTGTACCTCGTTGCTCGACCCTGTAGATATCGCCAATAGTAGCCGCACCTACAGACACCCCGCCAGCGCATCCGAACGCCTGAACAAACCTCCAGAACAGTAACCACCTGAGAGACGTTGATGCTGCAACGCCAAAGCTTCCTATACATAGGATAGGCATACCCCATAAGTACATTGGGCGACGCCCGTCTTTGGGGAGATATGAGATTGTCCGACTGAAGAAAGCAGCGGTTATCGAAAGCCTACAAAATGAGGAGTACGCTGCCCACACCAAACCCCCGATCGCATTTGCAAAGACTGACAAACTCACAGCCAAGCTGAGGACAACACGGCTCGGTGTCACCAGCTAGCACATGGTGCAGAATTTGGAAACATACCTCACAGCAGCACCCGTTGAATCAAGGTCATGAGCTATCTGAGGAATGGAAGGGACGAAGGTCCCAGTCACGAACACTGTAGAGACAAGATTAACTCAGTCGAAGAGTGTATTTTTGACTTATACACACTAGGAAGCAGCCCTGCAAAGGACACTGCGAAGACAACTACGTTTTTCTGAGTCTTGCTGAATCGGCTGTACACACTGTCCAAGTCGTCAGGGATATGCGGCAATCTATCTCCCTCGAGCAAGGGGCTTTCCTCCGAAGAGTACATGGTCGTATAGGACACGATAGAATACCTTCCTGAGTATAACCGCCCAGGTCTTATGGGGCCTTGAGCCTAACAAGGTCATATAAAGTGGCTGTGGGTCTGGCGGATTGTGCAAGGTTTGCAGGGCCGCGAGCAGAATACTCCAGCCGACCAGGCTGCTGCTGTTATTACGATTAGTATCAAATGCGACAATTGTAAAAAGTGATACATAAATCCAACAGCTTATTGTGCGTGTGTTTGTGCGCTGCTGTACGATACTAGTAGTGATGTAGCACAGCGGTTCGAACGGCCACACCCCCTAAAAATATGTCTTTTGTGTCCATACCGGGGTGACCTGGGGGTGACAGTGTAGTATAAGATTGTGTCATTGATTCTAAGAATACTATCACTGAATACTCTCAGGCTGGTATGTGCACTTCAAAGAGTGGACGACAATACCTATCAAGTAGTACTCGGGCAGAGGGGCCTGATAGAAGGAGCATAATCGTATTCCTGAGCTTGATGATAGGCCGGCTGGTTGTACAGAATCGTGTTGAGTTGCAAATGTGATAATAACGAACTTAGCCTGTGACACGCATTGAAAGCCCGCTACGGTCCGGGTCACTGCGGTTGATCTCAACTAAGTCTTCAGTTGGTCTTCAGCGCACTTTGTAAACTCTATAGTTTAACAAGATAATCCAAGAGCCTGGGCGCATTTGCACAAACTGATAGGATGCATCCGAGATGGGTTGAGGCTTGTCTGACCTGGCCCAAGACTGGTCTTAGGACCAGCAGGGGCCCAGGGTCATGTGGTAAGTATGGATTCTACTTATTTTGGGTATCTCCTCATCAACCTTGGACCTTGGTTGGCAGGCACAGCACACTGGTCGTGGAATATATTTGTTTCTTATCTTACCACAGACAATCTTGCAGCTCGCAAACCGGCAATCGATTGTTTGTCTCGTAATGAATCACGTAGAGGGTGATAATGAACTTCCCGGCTACACACCTCGACTCGGAGCTACCAGCAGCGTGGCTCCACTGGACGCCTTCACCCCTGGTTCTGAGCACACCATATCGCTTGAAGACAGCAAGGGACACAAATGGCTTCTGCTTTCAGTGAAAAGTCGTGCTCCTACGTCGGAGTTTTGCCCAACATTCTGTGCTGGCGATCTCATCTCAGGGAGCGTGATTCTGGACATTTTGAAGTTGAGATCATCCAAGGCTATTGTAGTAATAGCAGGTCACCATTTGTTTGTGCAATTTCACGATGCTTATGGGCGATACAGGTGACAGCCACGACTACCCTAGTTGGACAGGAGGGGCAAGATTTTCTTGTCATCGAGAAGGAGTTGTGGACTCCAGCGATGGCCCTTCCTGATGGATCCATGGTGCCCAAACTTGAGAAAGGCCATTACACATGGCCTTTCGAAATAGCACTTCCAAACGAGACAGAAGTTCTGGACCGTAAAGAGAAGAAGAAATTTACCCTTCCGCCTTCATTCACAGAGCGAGCCAGTCCCGCTTACATCAACTACAAGATCACTGTCATCGTTAAGCGAGGCGCACTGAGAGTGAATCAAACGTGTGTTCCCTGCTCTCTCAGACGCTTTTCGGAACCACTCAAAAATCTGCAGTTTAACTACGGATTTTGCATATGTCCCAATTACGAAACCGGAACTCCCATCTCCTATGTTACAGAAAACATGTAGAGAAAACATTCCATTCATTGGTCCTGAAGGTGAGTTGTCGAGTTATGTAGTCTTTGATGCTTGTCTTCAATCATGGCAGGTGATCCGGAGGGTTGGTACATCCTTCCATCAGTCACTGTTACAGGTACTCTTTTTGGTGCCAAGAGAGGGAATGTCGATTTTAGCGTATGTCGATCCCCCGTTTTTCGATTCGTGAGGCTCTAAAACGATAAAACATTTGTAGCTAGCACTAGCCAAACCAGTAGGTCTATTCTTGATATCGAACATTAGGCCTCTCATTGTACCCACAGCTAAATTATGCTCGTGGTTCTGTGATGCCACTATGGCTAACTTTCACGGGCACAGACGAGCAAGCTCTCGATTTACTCGCCAATCACCAAGCCATCCGTGTTTTCCTGAAGCGGTCGTTGGCTACAGGCTCGGACGCAACAAGCGATTATGCTGGGAAGCACACAGACAACTTCTTTGTTGGCACAATGGCACGTGCTGTTTTCTGGCCAGCAGGGGAAGCCAGTACCACGGGCAAGCGGGTTCTCCGGGGCGAAGTGACCTTAAAAAAGACATTCAAACAGAGCGTTGTATTCCCCCGCTTTTCTGTGAGGGTGAGTAACTTTCTTGTCTTTCTGGAGAAGCCCGTTCACCAACGTGTTGTTTGCGACTTGTCATCGGGTTACAGTACCATCTAGAAGTCCATCCTTTCGAAGCAGTTGGCTTCGTACACGCACCGCATGTCTCCGGCCCACTATTGACACAACCAGTTAATGTGACATCTTTCCACGCAACTGGCATTGTAATGCGCTCCTTTGCACCACCCAACTATGCAGAGGAAACTGAGAATTTCGACAACTCTGTTGGTTTGCTAGAGAATGGAAACCAGCGCTTTTATCATCACGCAGGGCTCGGAGTTTCCTGAGACGGAAAGGGAGCTGTTATTGAATCCTGTGTGGGTATGTATTGGGTATGTATATATGTTTCTCCTGGTATTTGAATGAATGTTGTATGTAAAATTTAAGTGAATGCATGTCACTCTCCAAGGCCCATGAGGAGTAAGGTCTCGAATGTCTCATCGCTTTTCTTGTCACATGTTCCCCTTGCGCCAACGCCTCCAAGTAGATCAATATCCTCCGACGGAATCATCCAGTTAAGTGATTCTGGACGTCTACGTGCCACGAAGATGAATGCCAGATCGCCATCACCCCCTATATCAGATCCAAATCGCTGCCACCCGGAGAGCGAGTTGTTCGCCTCAATCTTTCGTGCAATAACAGGCTCAAATGAGAACCACAGGCCGAATGCCGACCAGAATGGAGTCTCTTTAGAAAGACTCCGGATTTTATATGATATGATGATTCGTGGTTGTGTTTCGAAGATGGAGACAGAGGGAGGAGAGGTCAGATGGAGAAGGGTGCGTAGAAGGGGCGCTAGAAGCTCCGAAAAATATACCTGTATATATGTCAGTGATTGGTCTTAGAGCAGGGAGAGCAACATAATATTTACAAGGTCACTGCAGATGATGTGCGTGATACAGCCGTGCTCATGTCCACTTGGGTCGTCGACGAGCTTTAATTCTCGTGTGATATTGATGGCATGGTCATAACTCCCCCATGAAAGAGGTCGTACTGAAGTAACCTGCGTGTTTGCTGAATTCCCCTTTGGTGTAATGGAAAGATTTTTCTCCAGAAGCGAGCAGACTTCAGGCAGATCAGTCGCGATGACTAGATCTCTCCCGGACAAAGCAGCTGCTTGAGCTATTTTCGCTGCAACAATACCCGTGCCAGAACCAAGCTCGAGAAACACTCGTTTGTGTAGATGTTTATCGATCAAGGGCGGATCAAACTGCCAAGTAGAAGGATGGTCGATGTAGTTGATCATTAAATATGCTGCTTCCCTACATAGCGTCGCGCTCAGAGCGAGGGAACGGAAATATCAAAGCAATATCTAGTCACCAGACGCGACCTGCGATCCCATAAGTCTCGATCCCTTCTCGCTGTGCCTCAGCACCAAAGGCAAGTTGTCGTTTATCCCAAAAATCGGATGTAGAGTAAGTATCATGCGGAAGCAAAGGACTGATCGTAAGTTCTTCTGGGAAATTGACAAGGTTGTGCACCCCGGTCATAATCGCAGGTGTAGAACAGCATCCTTGTTTGTTCGTGTTAGCTTCGGAAGCTTCAGCATCTGGGAAGATTCGGCAACCCACAAGTTCTTTCTTCCATAGTGGAAGGCCCCCAGAAGCTCCTGCCAAGGTACTTATGCCCACCCGACCAGCTGAAAACGGCCTCAAAATGATTCCCAAGAGCAAGGTTTCGAAGGTCTCATCGCTCTTCTAAGCTCAGTCTACGTGCTTGATTCCCGCCACGGCTGTTTGCAGTCCACGCGCATGAACCCGGCGTGCTCTTCGTCATAGAATGTGCGAGTCAGGCTATCCTGTGCCTCAAGATCGAGCTTAAGAAGGTCTGTGATATACTCCAGTGTCTATTTGTCGAGCGGGTCTCTAGCTGCAGCTTTCGTCTACCTGAATCTTCTCGATAGAGCCGCGAAGCCAGGTCACCCTTGACTACAAGAAATGGACATAAGAGTGGCATAGTAGCCTTTGGGCGTGCGGGACCCTCGTTACATGAGTGGGTACTCGAAGGGAGAGTGCGGGTTACCTCTCAAACCAACTCTTTCGAACGTTTCTGGGGACGCACCTCGTCAGGATGGTGTAGTATTGAGCAGAAGGAAATGCATATCAGGCTTGTCTGCAAGGACTTCGCATTCTCACCCCAATCTCAGCCAGCTGCTTACGAAGTTTGCAGACGAATTTGGGATGGGCTGATAAATTTTGTAAGCTGCTGCTTGGTCTCAGCTGCACACATGAGCTTGTTTCTGAATCTCTTGACCTGCATTCTAGATGGGTAATACTGCAAACAGTGTGCGCTATGGTGGCATCCAGTCTTTTGGACTTTTACTCACCGTGTACGGGGGCGGGTGGAACTATCAAACTACTGTGTACGTGACAAACAAAGGAGATTTTTGATCACATACTCAGTAGTTTGATGAGGATATCACAGTAAGTTCTTTGTTGTACCTGTCCTGTGTACTCACGTTGCTGTAGCATATATGGACCGGGCCCGAAAGAAGATCAGTCGATGGTGACTATAGATGCTTTACTAGATGAGTTGCGGTTCAATCATACAGGCGTATCCGACTCGCCTTGGCACCTCTGTTCCCTTTCATTTCTGTTTGGAGCTAGGGATGCGGTGTCATATATTCTTGTATGTATCACCTAGCTGTTCAAATTGATGTAACGCCGATGCACCATGTGCATGATGGATGTATTTTAGTGCGTTTTAAATCTGTTTCGCATCAGAGTTCTTACCATGTCTTTTATATAACCCGATGACCGAGGGGCGACGCAAGGAGGTGGACATGCAATGACCGCCTGCTAAGGATGTGGAAGGAAGAACTTGAAGGTGCGTTGGATGAAGTTTACGCATTGCACACGCTTAGAAGCGTGGCAGACTCGGAGGCGGGTGGTGTGTTCTTTATTTTATTAGGCACAGAAGCATGTGACCTTGTTACGACGTGCACCTTGAGCTCTGCGGAGTGTGTGCAGATGCTCATAGAGAATTATTGGGACAGCAGGCTTAACAAAAATCATGATCAGCGTTTCGAGCTTTTGTGGTGTTCAAAGATTCCCCGTGTGTGACAGTGTTCTACTTTCGTTTCTGAATATTTGTTTCATATACTATCCAGATAACTTACTTCGGTCAATCAAGGCAGGAGCGGATATTCATCCCACGGTGCCTATATCAATGATAAAAGCTGGATGGTGGTGTATCACGAACATCATTGTTACACGTCCATCAAGTTTGCTACTCACTTGCACCCATCCCTCAAATGACCTTAGTCTCGAATGATCCCATTTGGTGGCCTTTCATCGTTTCGTCTCATGTTTACAGCTATGTTGTAGGTTCGTGGATATCCAACTGCATGATGTCAGTAATGCCTCGAGCTAACCTTACTGCGGTTTCGCAGTTGCTTCCTCTGCCGCGGTTTTATACGATTGGGGTGAGCAAATAGCAGTCACGAACCTTATGATATCCTTATGATATTTGAATTTGCAGCGCTGACATTCGGACAAGAGGTATGTTAATGCCATTACCGGAGTAACGCACTCACTAAGAATGGTCTTATAGGTTGAACTGATCTGGGTGAGCAGTACCCCACAATAATGGAATCGTATTATCAATTTAGGCCAGAGGAAACACTGGTCCCTCATGACTCTTCTTTATTTCAGTGTACGTAGCTTGTGTTTATAAGTACCGTTGCCAGTGGTAAACTTTTCTGATTCCAAAATATTCTAGGTGCGATATGCTGCAATGCCGTATACTGTGTATGTTTGCAAGGTTAACTACAGTGGCGCTGTGCTAACAAGCGATATTCCACAATCAGCTTCGAGATGCTGTGTATGTCTCCTCACAATCAGTGTATTTGTCCCTGCTAACTGGCGGTATGCAGTCAATCTTTCGACAGTCTCGATGACAGATGCAGTGAGCATTCTGCACCGATGTTTGTCATTCCTGTGAAACTAACTGCACTCCTATGTAGGGGTGAGTGAGCTTCTTGACTTGCTTGTTGGTGCAATATCATGACTGCAACAGCTGTGAGTTTGTTGGACATGTTGGTCTTCCGGGGCTTACCACTAAATGTGTCCTTCAGGCCATAATATGTACATGGCAACAAGCTGGATGTTTGTAGTCGTGAATGCCTTGGCGGGCGGTGAGTCACTAAGCTGGAATACCTCTTGATATCACATAACTCAGTGACTGAAACATCATGCAAGTTATCATGATCGTTCGGTTATATGCCATGTATCAGCGATCGAGAAAGATGCTCGTCTTTCTCATTGTAATCTTGCTTGCTATCTCCATCACCTGTGGAGTGATCACTGGGAGAGACTAGCCACAATCTTGGGGGTAAGCTTTGATGAACAAAAGAACAATGCAACACGCTCATCGGACAAACACCAGTGGAGCTAATACTTTCTGGCACCTCTGTCTGCGTATATGAGATCATTGGAGATACTCCAATTCTGGATACTGTGATGCTGGCACTGTACCCTGCATGGCAGGTCTTCGCTCTGTGTCTCACAGTCTGGATTGCTGTAAAACACTTCCGTGAACTACGACTATCTTCAACAGGATGGACCATCGGGGGCTGGTTCGCGGTATTGGTACAACCTCATGCAATGTGAGCTCGTAATTTAAATATGGTTGTCTTTCCGCTGAAGTTCGTGATGTGCTAGCTATGCTGTTGTTTCTTGCCTTGTCCTCGGCTCATTATCTTTAAAGAACTCGGTGAGTATAGTATGGTGACCTGACATTTAAATATGAATGCTCATTATCCTTTCGATAGGTCATAATTTCCGAGGGCGCCCTGTTTTATACTGGTCTTGTGCAAATTGTTACTATCTTGCAGATGTTTGTGCTGGGGCCACGCCTAATCCTTAGCGTTCGAGAATATCACGCCAAGCTCGTGGCCAAGTCTGACATGGGAACAGACATAACTACAATTGCTTTCCAGGAGCACGTACATTTTTCAAGTGGCGGAAGTGTGTAGCGGTGGCAGCCTGAGATGATTAAGAGTTGTCGTGTGTTACTCTGCAGAGAACACGAGAATGTGCTCGGTAATTTCGTGGTGGTACTGACAAAGTGCGCAGAAAGAGAACCATTAGGTCTGGTAAACAAATGTTACATTGCATCATTACGGATACTGCCCACCACGCTATGTAGTACTACTTGCACCGAATGGCAAGGATCCCTCGGCATTTCACTATTTGTCCGTGTTAGCTTTGGAAGCTTTAGCTCAATGGGGATGAGTCGCGCCCCAGTTGGGAATTTCATGTGCAATCGACATGTTAACCGGTCCTGGGCTCTTTTGTAGTCTCAACGCAATATATCTCTGTCGTTCATTTCCATTATGTCAACACAGTCCCAACCAGCGAAGCAGGCGCAGCAGCTAACGCCTTTTGCATCTGCGTTGGCTGGTGCCCTTGGAGCTTGCTTCAGTAATGCGTGAGTACTCGAGTACCCACGCACCGGCTGTCCTGACTCGTCAACAGTGTGGTGTATCCCCTCGATGTGTGCGTCTGCGGTCGCATTTTATGAGATATGTTTCTAATGTTATCGTAGTGCTAAGACCAGGATACAGGTAACCTCATCAGCTGCGCGAGGAAAGCGCAAGGACGACCTGAGCATGCTGTCGATGCTGCTCGAAATATTCAAACAAGAGGGAATTAATGGGTGGTACAGAGGCTTTGCTGCAACCATGCTCAACACTTTCTCGATGCGTATGTCTTCGATCACCTCTTTTACATTCCCCCATCGAGCTGAATACCCCAAGAATATGCCTACTTCTTCTTCTATTCATTCATACGCTCATCATACATCAAGCGCATGACTTTGAAGCTGCCTCCTGGATCAAAACCTCCTGCACTATCTACAGCTGCTGAACTCTCCCTCGGGGCAGCTGCAGGCGCGCTATCCCAGATTTTCACGATTCCCGTATCGGTAATCGCAACCCGACAACAAGTCGGGCGCTCTGTCCGAAAGTCCTCGCAATCTTCCCAAGATGAGGGTCTGGTGGACGAGTCTTTATTAGCTGTCGCTCGTGAGATTATTCGCGAGGATGGCATCACAGGGCTGTGGCTTGGCATTAAGCCCGGCATGGTCCTGACTGTGAACCCTGCTATCACATACGGCGTTTATGAGCGTCTCAAGAGCTTGTTGTTGCTCGCAAGTTCTGCAAATGGTAAATTGACGCCAGGGACGTCGTTTTTGCTTGGGGCGTTTAGCAAGACGCTCGCCACTATTGTGAGCTTGATATGTGGTTGGGTGGCTGAGTGACGTCTCCTGACATCGCTCCCTAGGTAACATATCCATATATTATGGCCAAGGTCAGGATACAGGCCCGTTCTACTGATACGGATGCATCGGAGAGTAACGGTCTGCCTGGTGGTCAAAATGGAAACACCAAACCCAAAGCAAAACAAGGTGCTCTCAGCCTCCTCCTCAGGGTCCTGAGGAAAGAAGGATTTGTCGGGTGGTATCAGGTCGATATTGCCAATCTAGTACTCGCTATTCCATGCTGACCAAATTGAACAGGGGATGTCCGCGCAGATAATCAAAGCCGTGCTTTCTCAGGCATTGCTGTTTGTATCCAAGGAACAGTTCGAGCATTGGGCCCTGGCCATCATGGTTTTGTTTGCAAAGTTCACCTCGCGGTCATGACGACGCGTGTTTGTTCTTCTTGGGGAAATCAGGATCAGTTGGTCGTTTGCTTTCTGGGAGGTGTATACCTTTTGTATTGTGCATCATCCCGGTACCTTGATAAACGAGTAGACCGATCACGTACCCGGATCCAGATGAGGCGCGTCTGGCTGCAGGGCCCTAGCTTATTTACTTTTTATGTAGTTGTCAGGTGCCGAATTAGCGAGTCATGCTGATGTATGATCGAGTCAAAACATGTCGGGTCGCGATCGTGGAACGGGAGACACAGCCTGAAAAGTGATATCTCTGTTTCTGGAAACGAAAGTTCGTGCTAAGGAGTGTGTACGGTCATGAGAAGTAAATAATTGATGAATAATGCGATACAAATGCATGGTCGTGTGGGGTATGTTGGTCGAAGGGAACACGTGAAAATAAGTAAGTATTGGTACAACAATTTATCCTAAACGTCCAATGATCTTCCGGCATATTAGACAGACGAAGTGGAGGAAGAACGAAGATGTGATAAATCCCAATAAATGAAGACACCTCCTTGTGAAAACCCAATAAATTCATGTGATTGCTCCCGTACAGATCTGAATCGTTTCGAGTCGTCTCAGATCGTCAGATCATTTGTGAGACCGTGATGCTAATCCCGCATCACGGCATCAGGGTTGCATCACGCACTGCAGTCAACCATATCCCAGTCATCATTGAAGTTCACTAAGGAGACGTTAGACAATGTGGCATCGGGCGGCTAGATTACTCACAGTCCTGTGTTGAAACGAGCATCTCGAGGTCCCGAGTGGCGGCTAATATAGACACAGCCATGCGAGGACCCATGCGAAGAATCTTTGCGCCTTCAGGGGAGCACCGCATGCGAGCTTTAATTGCGATTCGGTACAGGTCCGGCTCGGGCTTCGAGCGAGGGAAAGAAGCACGAGGCGAAAGGAGTTTCTGGGTCGGTGATAGAGGGGAAGAGGTCCGCAGCCCTGCCATTTGTTTTTGTGGCTGACAAGGCTTTGGTAATCGAAGAGTTGATTTAGCGGGCTGCTTGGTAGATGGGGGAGCAATGGTGAACTCGGGACGGTTGCGGTTGAGCACGGCTTTACGCCGTTCACGCTGCTCCTTGTAGTGGTACAGAGTACGAGTGTAGGGAACGACAGGGGGTTGGGTGTTTGCGTAAATTGAATACGAAGAGGGGCTAGACTGTAACGAGGCATCCTCGTCACCTTCGTAGTCTGACAAGGAGAGAAAAGAAGTAGTGCGACGAAGAGACATGCGTGAAGACTGTGATGGATAAGGCTGAGAGAAGGACGAAGTGCGCTTGCGAGTGTTGGCTGTGGAAGAAGGCGTGACGACTTTAAGAGCAGACATAAGTAGTAGGGAAAGGAAGTTGCGAGAGCCGGTGGCACAGGACAAAGGGATTCATATCAGTTGTGGATTGTGGCCTAAACAAAAGCAGTGCCGAGCTTGTGCGATGACTAGGTTCAAAGATATGATCGGAATCGGAATGATGACGGAACCAGATTTGTCAGATTAAAATATACTTAACGTGCGATTTCCAAATATGGACTTACCTGAAAATTAACTGATACCGCAAAGACAACTTCCTCTCCATTTCAACAATTTGTGGCTCATGCATTAGCCCAAAATCTTGTATGAAACAATAATGTCGCAGACCAGCTAGGTGCTCCTGCCAAGTCAGCATTCTCCCACATCCATTGTGCAATGCTAGGGCGCTCAAAATCTAGAAACACCGGCAGTCAACCTTTGACATATTTCGTTATGGCCAAGATCTAGAACAAAGGTCTTGTAAGTCCCAAGATGGTGACGTTGCATGCAGACTGTCGCCCTCGTCAAGACGAACATTGTCCTGGTTGTGACAGATGCCAACCAAGCTATCATGTGGCAAATCTCAGTCGTCCGATTCGTCGAGAGGCTGTTTATGAGTGGAGACTCGATGATCAGAGCGTTGATGACCCGAAGAGATATCTTCAGGGCTGTCAGTAGGAAGAGACCCGAAAATTCGCTTGACCGAGTCAAGTTTGAACTTTGAACGTTTGAACTTTGAAGTGACGACTCAGAAGTTCATACGCGAGAAACAAAAACAAGAAATTAATGCAGAATTAACGATAGAAGCAACTTCCAAATGTCTTTCCCTCTATTGGTCTGCCGGAGTCTTCGATTGCCGGAATTTAACGCCAGCACCGTTCTTGAGCACGCACCTCATCGAGTAAACATTTCGTACAGCTTTCGTACAGAGAAGCTGTGGGGTAGAGTTCAGAATGCATATCTTGCCGAGAGAACATGAGAAGTTGCTCTTGCACCAGGTATTTCCCACTCGGACTCGGAATGGAACGTCACATCTCTTCATCTCTTTCCCTTCTCAGGCCGGCTTTCTAGCCCAAAAGCGCCTCGCTAGAGGCCTACAGCTCAATATCAACGAAGCCATCGCTTTAATTGCCTCTCAACTGCAGGAACGTATACGCGATGGACAGCATTCGGTGGCTGAGTTAATGCAGCACGGGAAAACCTTATTGGGGAGGACGCATGTCTTGCCAAGCGTTCCACCTCGGCTACACGAGATACAGGTAGAAGGAACGTTCCCAGATGGGTGAGGTGTATCCCCGTGTGAGATCACCTCAACTGACGCCCAGTTGAAGCGTATTCCTAGTGACTGTGCATGATCCCATCTGCACGGATCATGGCGACCTAGATGCAGCGCTGTATGGATCATTCCTCCCTTTACCTGCACAAGATAAATTCCCAGCCGCGGAGACTGCAATTATCTCCCGCGGAAGCCTTCCAGGAGCTATCATCGCCAAAAAAGAGAGGATTACTATCAATAAAGGACGCGAACGCATCAAGTTGAAGGTGACCAACCATGGCGATCGTCCTATCCAGGTTCGTCGGCTTCCCTATTTTGTCATGCAAACTCTCATTTTCTCGAAAGGTGGGGTCTCATTACCATTTCACCGAAACCAATGGTGCGTTGGAATTCGATCGCGTTAAAGCTAACGGGATGCGTCTTGATATTCCCGCTGGCACTGCTGTTCGCTTCGAACCCGGCGACTTCAAGACCGTCACATTATGTGCTATTGCGGGCAAGAAAGACATAACTGGTGGCAACTTGATTGTCACTAGGATGAAGGATACTCTGAAGAAGGGTACCTATATTGATAAGGGGTTACTACTAGAGACTTTCAGACACTGTCCAGATCCTGGTGCGCTCGAGGTACGCGAGGACACCACTATTGGCCGCGAGGAGTACATCTCTATGTATGGGCCCACGGTCGGTGACCGTGTTAGGCTTGGTGATACCAATTTATGGGTCGAAATTGAGAGCGATGCGGTTTGTTAGATCACTATGATCATGTTTTTTGTGTGGGCTCATCCCTAGCACAGGCCTGCTATGGCGATGAAGTCAAATTCGGCGGAGGTCAGTGATGATTTCTGGTGCCTCCCCTAATTTTCCTCACTAGCTGTAGGCAAGTCTATCCGAGAGGGCATGGGCCAGAGAACCAGTCGCAGGTACCTCGAGGATAGCCTAGACCTCGTCATCACCAATGCAGTTATCATTGACTGGACTGGGATATACAAGGTAATTAATACTCTCTACCAATTTTCATCTGCTGCACACCCTTGCAGGCAGACATCGGAGTAAAGGCGGGCAAGATCGTCGGCATAGGCAAAGCCGGAAACCCCGACGTCATGCACAGTGTTACCGCCAACATGTACGTCGGCTCCTCAACGGAGGTCATTGCCGGCGAGAAACTCATCGTGACTGCGGGCACTATCGATGCACATATACATTATATTTGTCCGCAACAAGTCACCGAAGCGCTCGCAGCTGGTACGACGACGATGATCGGAGGCGGGACAGGTCCGAGCGCTGGGACGAATGCTACGACGTGCACACCGAGCCCATTCCACTTGAAGACGATGCTTGCAGCAACAGACGGGCTCCCGATGAACTTCATGTTTACCGGGAAGGGGAATGACACGGGAAGGCATGCATTGGAGGATATCGTTCGCGCGGGTGCAGGGGGCTTGAAATTACATGAGGACTGGGGTTCTACTCCAGCTGTGATCTCGAACGCCTTGGATGTTGGTGACGAGTTTGATGTTCAGGTCAATATACACACGGATACTCTCAATGAGAGCGGATTTGTGGAGAGTAAGAGGTGTGCCATTCATCGGTCTTTCGGATGCTGATGGAACGCAGGTACGATCAAGGCATTTGGCGGTCGCACTATACATACATATCACACGGAAGGCGCCGGTATGCTTTCGTTTCTTTTAACCCCTTATTACATGGTCTCATCGTGAAACTAGGTGGCGGTCACGCCCCAGATATCATCGTCGTTTGCGGTTTGGAAAATGTCCTTCCCTCATCCACGAACCCTACACGACCTTACGCTAGGAACACCCTAGACGAACACCTTGACGTGAGTCATCTACGCACGTCGATTGTCTCTGCCTTTCTAACACATAGTAGATGCTGATGGTTTGTCACCACCTTGACAAATCGATTCCCGAGGACGTGGCATTCGCAGAGTCTCGCATCCGAGCAGAGACTGTGGCAGCAGAAGACGTCCTGCATGATACCGGCGCGATATCCATGATCAGCTCTGATTCTCAGGCTATGGGGCGTGTCGGAGAAGTTGCCTCCAGGACATGGCGCACTGCGAGCAAGCTCAAGGACTTCAGAGGTCCCCTGACTGAGCTAAATGATACAAGCGAGAGAGATAATGGACGTGTAAAGAGATATGTGGCGAAGTATACGATCAACCCGTCAGTTTTTTTGTCATTTCGAGTGGCCATGTACTGACGGTTCTTTAGCGCGATCACGCATGGTATCAGTCACCTCGTCGGCTCAGTAGAGGTAGGAAAGCTCGCCGACCTTGTCCTTTGGAAGCCCGAAAACTTTGGCGCCAAACCTGAAATGGTGTTGAAATCAGGAGTGATTGCTTGGGCTCAGGTAGAATTCACAGAAGAGCCTTTCGATAATAGTGCTGATGTCCTCGCTAGATGGGCGACGCAAACGCTTCAATTCCGACCGTACAGCCGACTTATGGCAAGCCAATGTGGGGTTCCTTCCCCCCTGCAGCCGCGCTCAACTCGGTCGCGTTCGTCTCCCGAATCTCGATCCAGACTGGTACTATCGCTTCATACGGACTCTCCAAGAAAGCAGAGGCTGTCATCAACTGTAGGAATGTGACCAAGAGAGATATGAAGTGGAACGATGCGCTACCGAAGATGTCTGTTGATCCAGAAAACTATGAGGTGAGGGCGGATGGCGTGTTGGCTGATATTGAGCCTGCGAGCAGATTACCACTTGGGAAGGAGTACAACTATTTCTGATGGAGGAAAACAACATGAAGAAAAACGAAGATCGTGTATATTACGTATTGTTGTACGAATGCAAAATTAAATTTATGGATAAATGAACTGAGCGGTTTCACATGAGTGTACATCACCTCATCATCTACAAATTCAGAACCATCACGGCAGTCTCAGTCACGTATTAAGAACAGATGGTATATACCCGACGAGGCTAAGATCAGTGGAACTCCCACCCAATAGATAACACTGACGAGAAAGAACGCCCTTTGCCAAAAGTAGCCTAATTGCCCCGCTGACCTGAGACTAACATACCAATGTTGATGAGGGCTTGGTTGATAAACTCGAAGTTTTCCGGATGCGCAGCGTCGGGCATGGGTACGGGTATGGGCACGACTACAACGCCACTAGGAAGTGGTATATCGGAGGTCAACGCCATCGAGACTGAAGAGTATGTAGCAGTAGCAGTGGCGTTGGTTTCTGTTGTAGAAGGGGTGCTGGTGGCGGTCTCAGAAGTAGTGCTGGTTTCGGCTGCAGATGGGGTGCTAGTTGCGATCTCAGTAGTTGTTTCGACTGTAGATGTGGTGGAGGGTATGGGTGTGGTGTGGTGGTGGTGTGTCGGTGTGGGTGTGGACCAATCAGGGATCGGCGTGGGCGTCCATTCCGAGTCGGAGCTCGTGGACGGTGCAGGCTCGCTGCCGCCATCATTGAACCACCACGATCCGTAAATGACGCCATTATCCTCAGAAGCGAAGTAACTGAAAAGACCAGCAGAGAAGTCAAGCCCGCCATACGGGCACCCCATACACTAGAGAGAAGCGCGTCAATAAGAGAGATAATAACGCGCCATTTGACTTACTTCGTCCATGATGGTGGCCTGGGCGGTTTTGCCGCCATAGGAGATAGTAATGGACTTGAAGCACTGCGGACCTGGGTAACCTCCGCCATATTGGATGACGTTGAGGGCAACAATCTTGCCATTAAATGAGTATCAAAAACGCTACGTCGAGTAATTATTATAAGCTGGGACATACGAAATCGCCAGGAGAGCTGTACTGCCCACAAGCACCCCTTGGATCTAAATCAGCTACATAGCTCAACGAGTGATTCTTCGGTTCAAGTTCACTCACAAGCCAACGTCATAAAAGGTGAAGCGTGCATTGTCGAAAGCGCGTTTATGGATGTTAACGTCGCCTCGCGCCCGCTGGGCTAGTTCTTGATGGCGTCCACGCTGGATATGTCCATGTGTACCGGCAACGGTGAAAGGAAGGATCACAGAAACGAGGAGGAAGATTGAGGACACTAGCATTGGGAATTATAGACCGAAAGTCGGATGAGGTTTCGAGTGGCTGAAATTGTTGTTGTTTTAGTGTATAGCTAAGGAGCGTATGAACAAAGGAGTGACTGGCGGTATGAAGTCGTGGAAGTGATACAACGACGAGCAAAAAACAGGCAAGGGTCGAAGCAAGTCAAAAGAAAAAGTCAACCAAGCGAATAACCAAAGAAGTTGATGTGGCTTTGGTTATCGTGTACGTACCTTGCATGCATAGCGCCTTTTACAAACCATGAGAGGACTGAGCTAGTACATACGTACTGAACCCGACTTATCTGGACGCGAACACGGGGCCAACATCATGATGGCCTGGGTAGAAAACGTGGAATTGATAGGGGCTTGTCCAAACACTATTAGCGTGTGAGTTGAAACGGGTAGATCGGGAATCAGTGAATTCTTGGTACATGCATAGGGTTAGCCTTTATGCGATGTCTCTCGTCCATGATGAATTCGTGTAATAGTACAAATACCCATACAAGTAGCATTAGATTAGCAGTGTTCACGAAACTTTCTAATCACACTTCAGCGGACGAGTCCCCCCATCCCAAGCTTATCTTCTTCGTCCAAAAGCAGGTCCTCATCCGGTATCTCCGGGTAGTCATCAAAGTCATCCAAGTCCCGCCAGCGAGGACTACCCGGGAAGGGCTCGGCAGAAGTAGCAGTTGTCACCTCTTTCCAAAGACTTTGCTCGGCTTCATCAATTCTGTAGCGGGGTGAGCTGGATGGCTTGTGCACGATGGGGGCGGTCCTCGCCATGCTGGCAACATGGCGCATACGTCGATAGTCACTGACCAACAGCCGTTTACATAACGTGTCGCGTTGGCATTCCTGGCAGTGCGTGCACTCCGATGCTATTGCGAGCGGCTGGTGGCGTTCGCAATTACTGTATGACAAAAAAAAAGAAAAAGGTGTCATGAGAACTGCGTGGTACGTGCGTACGCAAAAGTACCCTCACGTTCTGAGTCGCTGGTGTGGTCCTCTTTTAAATTTTGATAGTTTGTCGGGTATATCTTGAATGGATGGAAAGAAGTACTGATAGGTTGCATTGATAGTCAGGAAGGGGCTGGGCCGTGGGTTTCGGAGGGGGCTGAGAGGAGAGAAAATCTTTGAAGTATGTTTATTGTAATGGGCTTGTCGTAAAAGACGATGGAATTCATCACGATGGGTTTTCTCCAATAAGCCACCAGTAAGTGGATCTCCTGGGAGGTAGGTACCATGCCATGTACCAATGGAATCTAGACAAAAATGTTGTCTTTCGGTACTATTACCTGCATCACTTGATGAAGACTGCTGTGAATTTGCAGGAGGCAGCGACCTGGATCTTCGCCGTGTCATCGGTACCACTCTGCTTTGTTCGGCACCTATGGGTCGCACATATTTAGAGCGTTCGTCGACATGCAGTGCCAGACTGCCTGACGTCGGTGAGCGGCCTCCAGTTATCTCGGGCACCGATCCCCTGCGTCTTGTAAGTCCAGGTGGAGCAGAAGTATCAAATATTGAATCACAGTTGTCCACGAGGCCGTAAACCGTTCGCACAGGTTCGTCAGATGAGGATTCGGCCTTCCAAAGATCTCGAGGAGGACGTTGGACGTTTGGCATGGAGGGTGTACGCAACCTTATGGGTTGCGTCACCTTGTCCACATTCCATTCGCGAGACAACGCCCTGCGCTCTGATGAGGTGAGGTCAGACTGGCTCCTTGACAGTGACGGCAACCCTGATGCGGATCCAGCCGCTGAGGCACGAACCGATTCCCGTACATTGGAGCTATACCTTGCGCCACGGGTGAGTGGCGGGCGTTCTTTACGACTACTTCCAGCTGTACTATCAGCATCGCCACTCTGAACATCAGGGGGCCACGAGCATATGGCTTCACCCTCAGTTCCGTTTTTGTGGATGCTGTGATTTGCATCACACGATCGCGGTTCAGGGACAGTGGCAAGGGAGTGTAATGATGTTTCTGACCATCTTGGATCTTTGTGGGGCCTGTTGTCAATCTCTGAAGATGACAAGAGATCTGCGTTCAGTGTATTCCAGCGCATTCGCATCAGGGCTCAGGCTGTGGGAGGCGCTGGACTTACCAAGCGGTGCTCGTTTCGTGGCTTCGCCACCATTATAGACGTGGCGACGTTTAAAATAACCAAGAGAGCTTGGCGTATGATCTGCCTCGTCGGTGAAATCAAAAGATCGTTTAGGTGACGGAGGTGGCGAAGACGGATTATCATTTTCTGGTTCGTTGTAAGCAACTTTTTGAGGTAGAGGAGAGTACGGTGGAGAGGTCATTTAGAATAAGATAAGGCTGATCAGCTGGAACGATGTGTCGGTGATGCAAGATGGTTGTAATTGAGTACTGTCAGTGCAGCGGAGGTATAAAAGCTTGGAGCCTGACACCGCTTTCCGCTTGCAATCGAGCGTCCACAGACCACCCAAAAACGTTCCTTTGTGGTGTTTGTCTTCAATGAAAGAAAATTGTGGAAACTATTCATGGGGATTGGATCAAGTCCAACTATCATTAATATTCTGGTTGAAGTCGCGAACTGTACTGTTGCGGCATGGGGTCTGGACCTGCGGACATAATGCGGTCATACCCGAAAACACGCTGCACGGTTTGCAATGCACGCCAAGTGATCGCTGAAGCGCTGATCAGCGCTCAGCGCTAGCTCTAGAACTAAATTACACAGTCAAGGCTCGCGGCGAGTTGGTCACCAATGTTAAAACATTAAGCAGACCGAGGGTCTTACTTTGTTGACACGTGACACCAAATCAGTACCACGCCACGATAAAGTGCAACACCTAACAAGCGTCTTACACATCACCAGCAGTCGACAGACACAGTGAACTTGATGGATATGTAAAATGGGGATGTGGGTGTTCGTGCTATATAAATATACCATATACCTTTCAGGACAGTGGGTGCCGCAAGTCAGATTCGTTATCTGCGGGTAGTGACGGGCGGCTGACCAGGCATTTAGTACGGCAACACATAGTGAGTCACCAGGTCCGAATGTTATCATATCAAGTGATCAGAGATGCCAGGGGCAATCATTTAGCAAAGTTGACACGATTCCAAAGCAGCGGTGTGGCCTGAAGGTGCCCTTTGTGATGTAATGGACGGAACACAGGAGACAAAGAAGAACTCTGTGGACGGCGCATGTGCACAGTGCCCTGCTGACCTTGACCAAGGTTTGAGCCGCATGCCAGTGGCAAGTCGGACTGGAGAGTGTGCCGTGGTTGTCCTTTGCATGCTACGGAAGTATAAACTTGGGATGAAAAATCTATAAACTTCACCAACATCTACTTTTGGAATTCGCCTTCGTATAGACAGTCGCGCGCTCACACTCAACGTGCGCGGGAAGCAACGGCGACTTGAGTCACTTGACGGTCACTGTCAAATATACCGCCAGGAGCCGGAAGCAATAATATTTACCTCCGCTCGCCTCTGACAAATTTGAAGGTAAGCAAAATTTTGCGAATATTATAGATCGTGATCATTCAATCATTGATCACACTGACACGCTCGTGGGACTCACGACCAGCAGATAGCAGCTTGGCCCAGCAATCTCTGTATGGTCTTAAGTGCAATGGAGGGCAGCCGCTGACATGGACACCCGTTTCCTGTAGAACGTCAGAAGAATGATGTGTAGTAAGTCATGACAAAGATATTCGAGTCATGTATTGCTTATGTACTACACAGAACCTCTGGATAGTCCTCGGCCGTTCTATCTTCAACTCTTTCTTGCGAACCATCATCATGTTCCAACAGCAGGCGGATGAGGAGACGCCGTTGCTGCAGCCCGTACAGCAGAAGAAGGCTAGGACGCCATTGCCTTGGCGTCAATTCTCTATCATACTGTTTCTTCAGCTCGCAGAACCACTTACTTCACAAGTTATCGCCCCCTTTGCACCCCAGGTATGTTTTTTCATGAGCCGAATCACTCGACAGCTTCTGATACTCGTCGTGGCTCGCGTGCAGCTGATCAGAGACATTGGCATTACGGATGGCGATGAAACCCGTGTAGGATACTATGTCGGATTGATGGTGAGTGTGACTTAATCAATGGGTATATCCTTATCCTCGAATACATGCAGCACTCTCTGTTCTTTGCCACACAAGCCCTTACCGTTCTCCATTGGAGTCGTATATCGGATCACATCGGACGGAAACCTGTCATTTTGACAGGCCTGTTCGGATTATCCATCTCAATGTACTGTTTCGGCCTATCTAGAACCTTTTCGGGGCTCGTACTAAGGTTTGATCGTTTTGTTTTCCCGTGAGTTCTGATTCCTAACTTAATCTACCACTCAGCCGTGCTCTAAATGGCGCTTTGAACGGTAACATTGGCGTGATTAAAAGTATGATGGTGGAGATTACCGACTCCACTAATTTGGCCCAGGCATATGCATATATGCCGATAGCTTGGTCAAGCGGTGGGGCCATTGGGTACGTACCTGTGTGATATTTCACATCGCTTTTGGAGATAAGATACCCTTTGCAGACCCCTGATAGGCGGATCGTTGTCACGACCAGCTGATCGATTTCCAAACTTCTTCGGACATTCACAATTCATGAAGACCTATCCCTATTTCCTCGCATGCGCTGTGCCTGCTACATTTTCTTTACTGGCTTGGGTTGTCACGTTTCTTTTCTTGCAGGAGGTATGTTATTTTGAGCTAGCATGCATGCTTGGCAAGTGAAAAAAGGTTGATGCCGTGATTGTCAGACTGTACCTACCAGGGTGACTCTCTGGCGCTTGCTAAAGGGGCAAAGTCGCGAACATTCCACCCCTGTCAAGGGCCCCGTGACTCCCACAGAATCAACTGATTCCCTCAGCACAGGAGATACCCTTCAGCATGCAAAGGCTGATGGTTCCAAGCCGCTACCCCTTCGTTCTCTCTTGATACCCAGAGTGATCATAGCTGCTGGAAATTACGCCGCTTTGTCACTCCTTGACATCGCATTTCGTGCCGTGCAACCTGTGTTCTTCGCCACACCGCTAGAGCTTGGTGGGCTGGGATTAGATCCCCCGCGCATCGGCAATATTCTAGCTATCTATGGTGTGATCAACGGCTTGTTCCAAGTCTTTTTCTTCGCCAACCTCCATGATCGTTTCGGCTCAAAGATGATCTATTCTGCATCGATGGCTGCTGGAATTCCAATGATCATCACCCTTCCCATCCTCAATGCTGTGGCTAGAGTACAGGGGTTAAGCCTCATGGTATGGGCGATTGTTGGCCTGCAACTTGCTCTCTCGGTGATATTAAATTTGGCGTATGGTCAGTTTCCGCATCATATCACGATTCTTTGCATTGATCATCATCCCCTCAGCCTGCGTATTTATTTACATCGCCGCGGCCTCCCCGAACCAAGCATCTCTTGGTGCAACGAATGGGATCGCTCAGTTGGGTGTTTCGCTCGTGCGAGCGATCGGTCCCGCATCCGCCACGTCCATGTTCTCGCTCTCTATCCAAAACCCCCACCACGCATGGATAGTCTACTATTATCTGATTGCCCTTGTCTGTATGGGCATCTGCGTTTCGCTCTTACTTCCTCGACAGTTGTGGAAGAATCACCATTAACGAATCTCATGTCCTGCGTATGGTTTTCCCGCGGCCGCTGTTAGGGGTCAAGGGGTAATCATCTGCATGAATTAGACGTTTTCACGGACATTGTCATCGAGTTTCATATTTCCCTAGTCTTGACCTATCAATTCTGTGAGACAAAGTTGAAATTTTCTCCATGCTCTTGTTATTTTGGTCCATCAACCGGTTATTGTCAATTCGGCGGTCCACACCCTTCGGCAAACGTGATGATTTGTCACAATCTGTCACGGATTCTTGTGGAAAGCGTGACAGCCTGTCCACCAAAGTACACTGCCACGCGCCACATAGTGGCACATACTTAAGCCAGGGCACAGCCGTTCGGATCCCCATTCATCTGCTGAGCGAACGTCTTCCCTCATCTTGGTTTCTGCCAGCTTGCGCTATCCTTAGGGCGGAGCCTGACTGTCATCATGTCGTTCGCTGCTCTGATGGCGTTAAGCGCCTCACAAACTAAGGAGTCTCAAAGCGCCGTCCAGATTGCACTACTACAACGCCAGCGCAATGAGGACCTCCAACGGAAAAAGCGGGATGAATTCGATAGAAAGGAGCGAGAGGAAGCAGCGAAGCTTCGACAGAAGAGATTCGAGGACGAGAAGAAGCAACGAGAATTGCAGCTCAAGAGAGAAATAGAAATGAGACGCATAGAGGAAGAGCAAGCGAGGCGAGAGGAGGAGCAACGGAAAGCGTTGCTCTACGGCCCAAAGAAGGCCAAGTCGGGCCCCAAGTGGCCAACGTCCAGCGGAATTTCGAAGGAGTTTACCCCCAAGCGCAGATTACCGTCAGATGAGGAGAATGGCTCTAGTTCCGGATCTCCGGCAATGGCTCTCACTCGCGAGGAGAAACGGCAGCGCAGGGTCGAATCTGAAATGCGCAGGGGTTATGCCTTCAAGCGCACCGCCACATCCTCCGGCTACCACAAAGCTGGCAGGCGACTTCCAGGAGGGGCTATCGATGCCACGTCAGCACCAACCTCAGACAGCTCTAACAACCCACAGTCCGTCAAGGCTCGCCTTTCTGCACTCCCTAATACTTTGACCAAGCTTAATGTCCACAAACGAGACACGCGAACCATAGACGAGATTTTGCAAGACAGAGCCAAGGCGAAAACCGCTACATTGGACGGTGACGATGCCAAAGAATTCAATGACTGGTTTGGAAAGGGGAAGAAGGACACAGGAAAGACAAATGCCCAGATATCTACGGGTGCACTATCTAGAGCGCCTTCCGGCTCCAGCTCCCCAGGCCCCTCAGCGCCCAGTGAGTGTTGATGACAAAATCCCTTTTCATCATTATTTTATCTTCAATTTTTTAGGATCAGTCAACTCCAACGCGTCCAAGATCTCGACTGCTCCGAAATCTGCTGTCTCGTCATTTTCAAAGACCTCGCAGTCCAAAGGCGCAGATAACTCACAGTCATTAAAGACTGAGGTGAAATATAAGTCGACTTCAATTTTCGCCCCTTCGATGAAGTCGCAGGCTTGTAAGCCTTCATCTGCAGCACGCTCTGCCGGGCCTACTAAGAAACGACCCCGGTCCCCGTCCTCCTCGTTATCCCCCCCTCCTCCAAAGAGGCGCCCTGCCTCGGCTGACGTGGAATCTTACAGCAACGAAATTTGGAAACTATTTGGCAAGGACCGCTCTAAATACGTCGAACAGGATGTGTATAGCGACGATGAGGATATGGAAGTTGGTGCCGGCGTTCTTGAGAGGGAGGAGCTCAGAAGGTCAGTGATTTCGCGTCCATCCAGGATTACACCGTTGACAAACATACCTTCAGTGCGCGTCTCGCCAGAAAAGAGGATGAAGCGGCCCTTGAGCAGGAGAGGCGCCACGAAGATGAAAAACGCCGCAAGAAGAAGGAAAGGGAAATGAAGGAGAGGCGGGGATAAGGCAAGAAGTTTTTCTGACATCGGCATGCTATATTTTATGGACATTTCATACCCTCATGGATAGTGGAAACTATTCCGTTGTCTTTCTTGTGCTTTAGATGGGATATACTCATACCACACATCACCATCACTCATGTTCTATCAGCCAGCGCAATTTTGTTTATGTTATACCATGTATTTGCATTCACTCAAGTATACTTTTTCGTGCAATGCAATATTCTCTTGTTCACCACCAACCAATGCGCAACTGAGAGGATGGATGATGTACATATCCATATTATAAGAATGGGTTATTGTACATCAGAGATGCCAAAAGTGACAAGGGGAAAGTAAATATCAACAAGTTAAAACGCTGAGCGCATGATACGAAGGAGTGGAGGATAGAAATAAATAAACAATTAGATACGTCGATCCACGGGTGTTTTGAATTGCCGCTGTCTTGATGCATTATCAATTTTCATCCGCCCGGAATCGCTTCCTGTCTGAGCCGCCACCAAACTGACCGCCTTGCTGGCCTGGCATAAACGCTGGGTTGAAGTGACCTTGCATGCCGAAGCCGCCGCGTCCTCCCACCATTCCCATACCTATAACGTACATCAAGTGCAAGTAAGAACAACAATCCACATGCATGAGACCGTTAGAAGCCCATACCCATTCCTCCCATGCCACCACGCCCGCCCACCATCATACCACCTCCTCTGGGTCCCTGGGGGACCATGCTGCCGCGACCGCCGAAGCCACCCATGCCCATCCCCATGTTCCCCATGTTCCCCATTCCCATCATGTTCATGCCGCCCATACCCATGCCCATGCCCATGTTACCCATCATTGTAGGCATGCCGCCGCGCATCATGTTGTTCGTCGCACCACCACCCCCACGACCTTGTGCACCCATCATGCCTCCCCCCATCTGGTTGGAAGCATTACCGCGGAAGTTCCCTGTCGAGCCGCGGCCCATGCTTGTTCCTGGTGTAGATACGGGGGTTCCTTGTTGGGTGTTTCGGGTGTCTCGAGGCGGTGGCTCTGAAGCAGTATGGATTAGACGAAGTTGTAGTCAAAAGCACGAGGGAATAAACAGACCTTTTGGGAGTGTCCGGAATGGATTGCCTTGTGACGAACTTGTTAGAGTTGCTGTAGCACGTCGATTTTGAAAGTCACTGAGTGCAAGGTCAGCCTTACATTCGCATCGAAGCATCAGCTTACATACTTATTGTCAAACCATGTTTTGACCGCGTTGGCGTTTTCGAAACTACTGAACTCCACGTAGGCGATACTGATGCCGACTGAGTAACACCTCAATTTTGCCAGGAAGTTGCTCACCCTTTACTCTTGCCATTCACCTTGTGCTCAGAAAAGGTAATGTCACGGTGATCGATTGACACGCCGAGATTAAGAGCGACTTGACGCAGGTCCTCATCCGTTGTCCACTGTAGGAGAGAGAAACACGAAGACAGGCTTAGAAAGATATACACAGGATTCTAAACGACAGGACAAACGGACCCATTGCAAATCGCCAATATACAGTGCATCATAGCCCATCATCAACGGATCCGTCCCGCCTCCCATATGACTACCATTTTGCACAATGGCGTTGTAGTTACCGTTCATGCCATGTGAGACACCTTCGGTCCTAACCTGCCCTTGCTGGTTTGACTGTGCGTGAGGAGCTGGAGGCGAGTGTTGGGCGGGTGACGGTTTCGTTTCCTCCTCTTCCTCGTCGCTTCGAGGCCGTTTCTCACCTGTCGAGGGTTCGACTACGGTCGTCATAGCCTCTACCGGTTCTTCCTTTACGTCGAATTCCTGTGCGTCAATATCCTTTAAGTGCGCATACAGTCAGTCCAACTAGTTGCTCAACCAAGTAGACGCATATTATGTGCCCACCTGGTTGGCTTTGTCGACAGCATAAGCTTCGTATTCGCCATAGATATCATAATCTTCCTCAGGCATTTTTTCGCTGACTCAAGCAGAAGAATAGAAAGTCTTTTGCACTAGAAAAAAAGTAAATAACAGGATTTGAGTACCAACGGACATGAGAGTAACACAGATCAAAACTTCCACACGACACATCATGAAACCGCCTGCCCGCGCTACCCACGTCAGCTATACAAACAAGTGGAGGAGCTCTTACATGATAGGTATGGATACAGTGACAATGATTACGCGCCCAACAGCCGAGCGAAATACAGGACGTAGAGCAAAGCACAATAAGAACAGAGAAAAAACCAATGGAACGCAAGGAGAGCGTACAAATTGCGCGACAACGACGTGGAAGAGCAAAAGTGAGAGAATGTTCGGGGCAATTCACCAAATCCGTCATGTTCTATAGTGGTAACATTTATTTGGTTCTGTTTGCATTCCGTGGCACGCGCGTTGATGCTGCCAGTTGTTCGACTACATATTTGCAGTAGTATTGTGCACCAACCATGCTGATCGATGTATGTGTTTCGCTGTCCAACGCCTTTAATCCGAAACTTCCGCCATGCCTCGCCAAGCTCGGTCACGACGAGCTTGTTCTCGTAGAACTACAAGGCACGCTCGATATCGAGTGCGACGAAGACACCACTAAAGATGGGCAGTTCGTTGGCAAATTGAACCTCAAGGACGCCGTGAGTGGAGTTCTCTACAGTCACCGATCTGGCAGTACTCAACAGACTTTTAAGAACAAACCCACGTTGATCGTCGGGCATCATTTACTTGAGGGCAAGGTTGTAACCTTGCCTAAGCCATTGGGTGTGATGCATCGCAAGGAAAGCTCCAAGAGACATAGCTATCCTGGGGACGGAGATCATAGCTCTAGATTGGCGGAAGACACCGGCGTTAGCTGGGGCATCGTCGCCGTGGTGAAAAAAAAAATTGTGTTCTCCAAACGACCTATGCCGATCGTGAACTTGGGCGGTAGTACTCAGAGAGACCAGGTTTGAATTGGGATTAAGATGTACAATCCCTGATCCAAGACTTTCGTCGTGTAACCGCGATGGAGCGTGGTTGGTATGCTCCAATCAATGCACAGGAGTCATCACTCAATGAAGCTACCAGAGCAGCATTTGCGATCACTACTAGTCTATCGCCGATAGAGCGAACAAACCTGCGACGTTTAACTCGACCCTCGGGGAGAATAGCATTATCTCCGGTGGCAACCTGACATATACAACGGGATGAACTAAGAATGTATGTCTTGCCACCGAGTATTGCGCTGTCACAGACTCAGCTTTAGGAAACTATACTAGTGCATTCCATATGACGTTCATGTTATGTTCTTAGATACTTATAGCAGGTCAGACACAACCAAATTGCAAGTCAGGTCTATCAACCTCTTGAGGAGCAGTCGCTATTTCGATGGATACCACAGCATGCCTCCAACATGTAGTCATGACAGGTGATGAACATGCCATATCCTTCCTCGAAAAGGATGAAGAGAAAAGGGCGAAAGCCAGAATTTCACGCCTGAGTTAACATTTCAGGTGAAAAGGTATGGAAGGATTCTAATGATGCACGTTGTTGGTCTACTCTCCAGAGTCCACGAGACATCCTTGTCACAAGAACGGCATGAACAGTTACTTGCCAGATGCGTAGAAACTTCACAATCATGAAACCATAAGATTCCTGTCAGGTTTACTTGTCAACGCACATGGCTCTATCTATCTTTCGCGCCACTGACCTTGACAAGCGCTGTCGTTAATATGACTGTGAGCGAAAAGACTTTGTGTCATATTTCAGAAAATCTGCACATGTACTTGAAAATCTGTCAATGTGAAGGCAACTCACTGAGTCCGCAGGTCAGGTAAATCATATTGTGGAGAACTAGTTGTTCCAGCAGGCGATTATGGGTTCCCTCTCGCCAGTAGCTTGCCACAGCCTTGTATAGCGTGAATATCCATATTTCTGGGGGGCCCTCAATTACCATAGGGAACGAATGAGGTTGTGAGGCTGTACTCACGTATCTCCGCCGCAGCCAGTATCACGTAGACGATTATGATAGTGCTGCCCTCACCAGTATCAAGACAGCTCGTGACACGGATGGGAGACTTGGTGACTGCAAGGATGTTTCAGCGCAAGTCACTTTTGGATTTCCAAAGAAACACACTCTGAAGCACAGATTGGCTGATTGAGAGTACCACATGGCCGATAATAACGTATAGCTGACGGTTGCAATTCAACTGACACGGAAGGAACCCAGTAAAGCTTGTGACTGACCAACCCGCTAACCAGAAACATAGATATCATGCGCCTCCTAAACTCCCAAATCGCGCAAGCGCGGGCCAAGAAGATACCTTGCAGGTCTTTGTCAATGATTCTACAGACATCGGGATATGAAAGAACAAACCCTCAGCACACACCATGATCACACTTCCTGTATCTATGGAAAATTTCTATCAGAGACGACTTCGCTTCAACGATCTATAAAATCGCACATGTGTTTACAAAGTACATCATGCGACACGTCTGTCATAACACTAAGTTGAGGTATGAGTTGAGGATCTTTCAATCACTCACCCGAATCGACATCGTGGGTTGCAATGCCACTGCAAGTGTCATGAACAAAAATGCTTAATGTCATCAAGGGCTGTACTTGCCAAGCATCACCGAAGACAAGAAGCCACAGGTAAGATATCGGCAGACAATGTAAAGTAGCTTCGCCCATCTCCATTGTGACTGCGTCAAATATGCAACCTGTAATCAATTACATCTCTCAGTATCGACTCGAACAGTGGAACAAAAGTACCTCGTCGGCCAAGGTGAGGAAGTAGTCATATGCCTGCGGTGACAAAGATCACTAATGTAAGTGCGAGTGATTCATGCGAGTTTACCCAGAACGAAGTTACAGCCACTGAATTAAGTATGTCATGGACGAGATCATATCAGTCACAGCCAACACAACTTGAACTAGAGCGCAGACCATTGGCGTACTTGACGGATTATAAGTAGCTGGAACCGAACAAAGAATTACTTACATTGAAGCTCCAAAGCACCTGTCCGAGTTGAAGCACGTCGTTCGAGTCAGTGAAGTTCATCGCTGTACACGGCTGTTCACAGTGCAGAAGTGGGAATTCTTCTCATGACTCTGGCACTTTTATGCATATTGAAAACCTCGGGTAGCATGTTTAAGCTTAAATGAAAATTATGAGACCCTGTCGGCTGCGGATTTTTGTATCAGGTTCCAATCAAATTGATGGCATACTAGCATACCTGAGTTGCCTTACATAAAACACAAAAGTCCTGGCGCTATCCCACACCTCTTGCTTAACAACCAGAAGGCTGCGTTGAATATGGTACAGGGGTACATCACAAATGGACACTCAATACGACAGAGGGAAATACTGCATACTTGCATGCAGGCAGTGTGCTCCTTGTGATACAACCAGGCCATCTGTTCTGTGACTTGGTAACTTGGTAACTTGGTTTCTTAGATATTCTGCTGCACCTCATTTATTAGGAGACAAAAGAGCCAGTTTACGACAAAACCCATTTATAGCGTGGTCGGCCAATCGGAATCGTTCCGTTTCCTATGCTTCCCTGGACCTTCAGTGTGTGAGACCCGACATGCTATGTGCCATGACAAGTCATAGAATGGCATTTCAGGGCTAAAGTGACGTAGTGATGTCATGAACAGCACACGCAGGGATTTGTTGATAATATTGATTATCTGTTCATCGCACTCAATCTACAGTGAACGCCAAGGGAGGTTATGACGCCGGCCGGATTCCCATAGTCTGAGATGCATCGTTGTTACTAGGGACGTGTAGAACACGACTTGAGCACTAGAAAATGCTTGAGTTTGGTTAACCAAAGCTGATGAACAAAGTGTACCTAGCTATCGAATTACCATACGATGCCCCATCAACACAAATTTCCAGTAAAGAGGAAGTGCTGACCTGCAATAGGGCCGTCGTTAAGATAACAACGATTGAGGAACCTAGAAGTTTTCTCAGTGACCAAGCTTTACATTCTAAACAGACCATTCCTCACACAATCCACAAGCAAAGTAGAATATGTTGTGCTGAATGAGCATCTCGAGCAATCGATTCTTGTGGCCCCAATTTCTGAAGCCTGCTGTGACTTTGTATAATGAAAAGAACACAGTTTCTGTACGACGTCAAAAGATATCTGTCAGGATCGACAGGATGAATGCTCACGCAATTCTGCTAGAATAAGCAAACCTTATGCTGCAACAATGACGCCGTTCTATTCGGAATCAAAGCAGCTCGCAGACTGCGTTTCGCATGTTGGAACAGAAGTCGATTGCATTGTGGAAAAAACAACTCTGTGACATGGTCAACTAGGTTAGGTATGGTTGAAATCTCCCGAGAGTTGTTCGTACGTCCACTCCACATTCCATACGCTTGATGGTCATACCATGTCTATGTATAACCTTCGCCAGCAAAGGGACTCGGATGGCGGTAAGCGGGTCATTTCTTGAAGCGCCTTATCGATGAAAGGTTTCATTGATGCACGAGCGTCGTGAAAGTGGCTTAAGGTGAGCATCTTGGCCTGAGAGAGACCTTTACATTGGGTAGCCCGTACAACGTTCGCCTGTCTAGCAGAAAACGAACCGGTAAGGCATTCCAACCCGCAGTCATGCAGTCTTGTGTTGAGCGCGGGCATCAGGTGTGAATCAAAGATGTCACTGCTTACAATGATACAGCCACACACCTGAGAAGAGTACCTCTTGGAATGACATTCAATTGCGAGCTTTGGATGAGTCTCACATGAATAACTCGGTAAATGTATTGTCGCCATCCTCTGCGGTAGAGATTGGATTACATAACTAGCAGGTGATGTCATCATGGACAGAACAACCATGACGTAATCAGCAATAATAGGTGATTAAGCACTGATTAAGTAAGCCAGGCGAAAGTCGACTGCATTTGCTAACGTCTCTCTTTCTTCATCTTGATTTGTACCTCATCACCTTCCTCAAATATCCTACCTGATTGTCTTTAATCATGTCTACCTTCCCCATCTTTCACAACATCAACGGTGGAGCTGGCTTCCCTGGATTGTCCTCTTACTCTGCTGAGCAGATTTCATTAACCCCTATGGAACGACCCCTGTATGATCACCAAAGAGCTGCCGACTTTGCTGCGCTGGATGCAATATCTGAAGCTGATTTGCTCGCCATTTTGGGGCTCCAATCCTCGTCTGCACATTCGTTGCATGTCGACTCTACCATTATGGAGGAGTCGCTCTCAGACGTTCGAAATGATTTTACCGCCGCCATTCGAACGAAGGCTCCCCATCCTCGGGTAGCTCATGCCTGTGATCACTGCAGGCGCCGCAAAACAAAGGTGAGCACGCAATGTTTCTTTATTCCACTTTGGCTGACGTTAGGGGACAGTGTTCCGGGGAGCAGCCAGTGTGTACGAGCTGTAAGAAAAGGGGCAAGGTGTGCCAGTGGACTCCTCTCAAAACCACTAAGGAGCGGCGAAGTCGGAAGCCCTACGATGTCGGTTTGGAATACAACCCTCGACCTCGTGCACCTACACCCTCTGCCCCGTATAATGTGGCACCTAGGGCGACCTATCCGAGCGTTATGCTCCCGAATCCGATGACCATTTGGTCTATCGAGGATGCTATTTCTGCGTCGCAGGCCAGTACGACTTCGAATGCATCCTCTGGTCGGAGCGTTCCTGTGCAGTATAATTGCTTTCCGACGACGAATGTGCCCACTGTGATGCCTACGATGCAAACACCCTTTGGTTGGAGTGCTCCCGCACAGCATGATTGGCAAGATATCGATGTTCAATTGATCCCATCCCCTCTTTCCTCCTGCCCTTCATTGGAGAGCAATATCTCATCTCGCGAATCATCGCCTTTGGGCACACCGACACGCGCCAATTCGACTATCCCATTATATTTTCCTGTGGAGGAGGCCGCACAAAATTTCGACGACATGAACGTTTTCTTCAAAGATCTGTGTCAAGGTCTATCTCCCGAGTGGTCGTCAGTCTCACAAAGTTGGCCGGATGAAACTGAGGCGCTTTTTGCTCAGTACATCACTGCCACATAATTTTTTTTTCCTTTTGGCGCTGGTCGTCATCGGAAATTCGTTCTCGTGGGTTTGCAGTACGGACGCTTTTGCGACACTTGTAGTGATGTGTTCTAGATGCAATAAAACACCATATTTCATAACCCGAGTGATTCAGTTCAGTCAATTTGTTTGAAGCGGATTTCGTGAGAGCCTCTTGTCTACTGTGGCTAGCAACGTTTCTTCAGTGGATTTGATCATTGGCTGAACGCTGCAACGTTGAACTCCGGGGCAGTGCAGCGTTAATCATCATGATAGTGCCAAGCCACCGCGGGGCAGAAAACCCATAACACTAAGCAGAACATACGCTCTGACCATGTCCCGGAACCAGTCGCCACAGAAACTCGACTCAAACATAGCCCAAGCTGGGCCGTAGTACGAGATTTTATTCGTGGTGGTAGTACATGTACAATCGAAACCGAAACTGCACCAAGCAAAAAATATAGAAGCGATACGAGTTACAAGTCGTGCACTGAAGAACAGAGAGAGAGATGAGACGCGAAAAAACAGTCCAAAGTGTTGGTGTATATGGTGATCTAACAGAGTAAGTGCGAGGCAGCTATTGACCTCGCCACCTCGAACTGCGGCGCTCACTGAGTGGGACGCCTCGATGCAAATGTGGCAAGTGACAGCGGTGGTGATACAAGTTGGAAGGGAGAGTTTGAACAGCGTGATATGAGCCAACCGATAGATATAAGAGCGCATTAGGGTTGCTGAAGCGGCAGCTACTTTGTCGGATAACCGGGAACTTGTCGATACTCCAATCAAGGCCATTATTGGTTGTAGAGTTTGAGAACACTGTTCGCGCGAGAGTGTGAGGGGTATATGGTTGGAAGTAAGGCGAAGAAATGGTGAACATATCGCCTGTTAATTAAATCCGTCGAAATGACCCTTCAGGATCCTCTCGCCCATGGGAGAAGGCGCGCGACGGGGGCGTCCAGTGTCAATGCTCACCGTTGCTGAGCGCCTTGCCTTGCGAACAGGAAACGGGGGTAAAGTTGTCATGGTAGGGGAGACTGCGGAGTTAGGTGGAGCAGTAGGGCTCGTAGGACTTTGAGAGTTAGTATTATTAGGGGGCTAAAGAATGAAGTAAATTAATGGCTCATGACACGATACTGAAAGAGATGTACCTTTGCAAGGGCGCTTCCAAGTGATAGACGCCTTAACAACCCAGCTCCACGGTCGTGTTGGGCCTCAGGGGCAGGTGGAGCGGGCGCAAACCGCCCAGACGTGCCAGTGAGACGGGCATGAACAGTTGCTGGGAGTTCATCGAGGACATCTTCTATGGGGACAAGTATGAGTTAGTGAGAGCGAGAGGGCAAACGACTAAGGAACCGACCATCAAACGAAGGTTGAGCACCAAAGCCGCGGTAAGGTAGAGAAGATGGGGATTTTGAGGTTGGGGACTGGGATAGGAACGAAAGGATAGGAGAACTGGATGGGGAAGTAACCGGAACACGGGGAGAGTTTAGGCTCAAGGGGGTCTGGACTTGCGGTGGTGAGCCAGGTAAAGTAGATGATTCCGACGAAACCGACATGGAACGGTGCCTCCAATGATGTGTAGTCATCGGAATTGGTTGGGAATGCTTCACTGAATTATCCTTGTCATTATTATCTTGATTCATATTGATTTGGCTGGTATATATGACAGAGTGAGTAGAAGAAAGGAGAGCAAGAGTTTACATTTCTCAGATCAGTCATACGACCCTTTATAATTGGCGATGGCAATCCCCGAGTGTGTCATCCCACGTGGTCATGATAGCATTACAATTTCGCCTGATCGAATACGATCATTTCTCCTTTCGCTACCAGTTGAACTCAAGTTGAACTCCTCTCTTGTCCATGGGCTGCAAGATGGTAATTTAATGATCACGAGGTGAGTATTTGCGGGGTATGTAGATAATGCGGGGAAATGATCGATCAGAGACTCAGACTCAGAATAAGACCTCCACTTTTGTCAGAACTGATACCGACAGTCAGCTCGTAGCCGGGCTTAGCTTCCAACATGCGAATGTTCGTACTGAATGTTCTCACAGAAATTGTGTTCTCTATGTATTTCGTTGGAGGGATAGCTTCAACCATTGTTCCGGAGCCAAGCTGCAGAATCGGGTGATTTGTTCCAGCGCCATCACGGCGTAAAGACTTGCCATACCGGTAAATGGACATGTCCTTGAAAATAGTTCTGTAGTTCATCCAACACATACGTGTTGTCGTATCTGTCACTTGTCTGAACAAAGTTCTAAAGATTTCTCTGGTTCGGTTTCAGGGCGTCCCCACATGTCACATGTCTTGTCTCTACCGTGTGCACGCTCGTTGTCTGCAACGTTTGTGAAGATGATGATGCGTACGTGTCTCTTATCTTATCTTTGTCTTATTGCATATTGAAGCTTCTCTTGCAGTTAAACCTTCAATGCAGGAACTAACTGTGTAAGGGGTTTCACAACGCCCAACAACACTATCGACGATATTTCAAATACGTGAAGCATTACCCATCATGTTTCATTTATAACACTTTGAAAGACGTGTCAATTTCAAGCCTGCTTCAGTTCGCGATCAATCACCCTTTGCTAAAACGCTCACTACCAAGCTCTGACCCTGTTCATCCGGTACGCTAGGATCCGCAGCAGTGTAGGGTTGGCATGCCACATGCGACTCCTTGTTTGTTCAAACTTTGCGAGGACAAGTATTCAATTTCTTGCGGTCGTAATGCCGTTAACGCTAACTTTTATGTCGACGTGTACTGGAAAGACTCCAGAAATACTTGTTACTACAAAAGGAGTTTCAGGGCTCTGTAGCCTAGGCTGCCCTATCCCTGAATCAGGTTCGCGGTATATGCATCAATTGCCTAACCCAGGATTAACTGTCAAACTTGATTCCGTGGAACAGGTGCGGAAGAACCACGTGCAAGTAAGTACCCTCTGCTACTATTGTCACATGTGCCGATCGGCAGAAACGGTTCACGATTATCAGAACCTTGTTGAACCGGCGCTTCACTGGTCAGCTGCCCCCTGATTGAGAATTCCACCACGACTTGGTGCGAGTCTACTTATCATGACTGCACGTCGCTCTAATTCTACCATGCTGATCAGCTGGGTGTCAACTGACCGCGTACACGCGCCAAGACAAGTCGTACAAGCCCCTTTTGCCATTGACGAATTGTCTCGTGAGCAACAAGACCTGGAGGCGGACAGCGTCTTCTTAGCGAATCACATCCTATATGGAGCGTGTCTTTGCTAGAAGCATGACATGCAGAGCAGCCGGTTCACTTGAAGTGCTTTAGCGGGAGTTGTAAGTTTTTTTTGGACGTTCTTGGTCAGGTGGGGTGGCGTCTGTGTAGAGAATCAGGGGTAGCTCGAAATCGCACTCTCTCATCTAACAAGAAAATGTCGACGTTAGAAGATATATAGATTACAGGGGGTTGCAAATTGCGACCAAATTGCGACCGTTGCTCTTATCTCCGCTCCATTGACAAAAGGCCCCCGTTCAAGCTTTACTTATCAACAAGGCGACATGTGTGGTCGAGACGTCCAAGCTTTACTTATCAACAAGGCGACATGTATGGTCGAGACCAAGCTTGCATCAATATTCGCTACCGGACCGTCTTTGCGCCTACCAGTACGTGTCGTAAACGTAGCGTAGCGGCACTAGAATTTCAACGTTTTCAACCCTCGACAGCAGAACCATCTCATTGTACTCGGGGCCGCGGTGGTTGGTAACAAGCAGTTTGGAATGGACGGCACCCGTATTTGACCTTCAGATCCCCAGAGCTGGCAACCACTCAAGCGATGATGCTAGACGAATGTGGCAAGGAAGACGTGGACCAACCAAGCGAGCGGTCTTAATGCCAGAAGTATCGCTGCTTCTTCAAGTTCTCGGTCCCTGGATGGCATTTTGTCATCGGCTCCGAAATGACTATCCTTCTCTCTCCCTTATCTCAAATCAGTTCGATGGAGGAACCGCAAATCGACTGCAATGGTACTGACAACAGGAACATTGACCTTTCACACCACCTATCGGGCGAGGCTAGGAATCGAGTTGCCAACCCACTGAAAGATATCCTGCGGGTGATCAGCGAATGCCCGGTCACTGATCTAATCAGTATGGCAAACGGTAATCTCACTGTCATAGTGGTGAAATATAGCCAACTTCGAATGCCTTCTAGGTGATCCTCATCATTCGCTCTATCCTTTCCGGCAAATTATGTACGAAGTACCGTCTATACAGGGCGCATCTGATCCAGTCACCTCATGGCGGAACAACTCCGGGCTCGCGCAGATCATACGTTCCTACAAAGATCAGGAGTGTGCACTATCCATCCGCGACGCCTTCCCGTATTCCCGTGCTGCTGGACTTAAACAATGCAGAGATGTACTCACCGACTTCACGAAGCTGATATTCGCTCCGCCGAATCATCATGTGACGTTGACATTGGGGAACTCTGATGGTATCACGAAGGTTTTCCGTCTCTTCGGGGAGAAGGGAGATCATTTCTTGACTGACGAGTTTTCCTTTCCTAGTCAGTGAGAGTAGACTATTGGATATTTGCTCTGAGCTAATCTCGTTGTGCTGTAGGTATGACAAACTCTCCTCTCGCATACGGCGTCAAGTGGGTTGGTGTTAAGATGGATTCTGGTGGTATCATTCCTGAGGAACTAGAAAGAGTCCTCGTCAAATGGGACGAGGTGAAATCAGGACGACGACCTCATGTTCTCTATATCATCCCGTAAGCTTCTAAACTTCAATCTGAATGCACATCACACGTTGGATGTATCATCAGGGTTGGCCAGAATCCCACTGGATCAACGTTGAGTGTGGATCGTCGCAAGAAGATCTATGCCATTGCACAACGATGGGACTTAATTATCATAGAAGACGGTACGTCGACTTAGCGGTGTCATCGCACGTCGTCTGACATCCTTCTCGCAGATCCTTACTATTTCCTGCAATATGATATCCCCCAAACGAACTGCGCGCCAGCAGATCCTGATGAATTTATTAAGAATTTTAGAAGCACCTTGATACCTACATTCTTGTCAATGGATGTCGACGGCCGTGTGCTTCGCATCGACACGTCAGTATGCCAACCTGGGCTTAGCGACCTTTTTGATCGTCGTATCCACTTGTTTACAGGTTCAGCAAAGTGCTTGCCCCCGGAATGCGGTTGGGTTGGATCACAAGCAACAAACTCTTCCACCTAAAGTTGGCAGATTACACCGATTCGTCGACCCAGCCGCCGCACGCCTTCGGGCAGATGTTCGTCACCGAGATGCTCAGCGAACATGGCTGGAAAGTCGAGGGCTTCTGTCGGTGGCTGAAAAGCTTATGCTCGGACTACCAGAGCCGCCGTGATTTCCTCCTCGACGTTTTCCGGCGCGAAGTAGAATCCACCGGCTATGCCAGTGTAAACTGCCCTGAAGCAGGGATGTTTGTGTGGATAGAAGTTTTTTTCGAGAAACATCCACGTTTCGTTTGCGAACGATATTCTGGTGGATCGCCTGTTGTTGCACGGACGAATACGGAGCGCCTCCTGAAGGAGCTTTTTGAAAGGTTGATGAACACCCAAGGCGTCGTATTCATACCGTCTTCCACATTCGCTATTCCAGAAAATCCCCTGTGGGTGGAAAGCGACGGGCATGTACCGTTGAGCGATGTGAGTGTTAGCAAAATCATGGAATCAGTAGTGCTTTGTTTGACTCCGCGACAGCGTGCTAGGTTTCTACGCGCAACGTTCGGTGGTACTGAGGATATCATCGAGAAGGGCATGATACGCCTTGGCAAGGGTTTGCGAGAATTCTTTCAAGATTAGCAGTTGCTTCAAGGATGGCTATGCGTAAACAAGAGCATTATAAGTACATGCATGTATGAAAATCGTGATGAAAGAGCGAATCGTGGTCACAAAGGCACGGGATCTTCGAGTCTCAACGTCTTGTCGGCGACAAGCTTCATGAGCTCATCCGCCTTATCCAAATTCGCTTGTATTTTCTGGTCCCTGCCACCCAAGGCCAGCTCAGAGATGGCCCATATTTTCTGCATCTTGGGCACAGTATCCCGTAAACCAAAAGCCACCATGAGGAAGTTGTCAATGGGGACACCAGCATTTCGCACGCAATCCATGGTGCAATTTAGGTACCCTGGAAAATGGCTATGAACCTTGTGCACAGTCTACATTGGAGCACTCACATGCACGTAACTCGTCATCCTCGGGGTATTTGCTGGATGCGCTCGTGTACTCCCCTGCCGCTTTCACAAAGCTCAACATCCTTTCCACGGGATCACTGGTGTATCGGGCCGATTGCACGTGATAAAATCCGAGCATGCTGCAAATTAAGGCGACGGTAAGTATAGGACCGGACGTGTGGAGAGGTAGAGGGCATACGCATGACCAAGTCCACCAGGATAAGCGATGAATGATGATATAAAGCCGGGGTCCACCGGCTCATTATCGCGTGTCTTTAAGGCTATGTCGGTCTCTTTGAGAAGGTCCTCGGCTTCTTCCTTCAGCTGTTCAAGGGGGAACTTGGAGTTCAAGCCAGGGTCGGTGGTGTAAGCCTGCCATGCGGTTTAATTCGTGTCCAAGAGATACAGCGACTCGCGACCTACGCTCATGAACATCTTGAGGTACAAGCTACGGACACCTATCAGGAACGAATGCTGGAAAATCGCTCCCCTGCTGGACTTGGGAACATCCTTCCAAATAACTCTTCCCCATTCGACCAAGTCGAGAGCTCGTCTGTAATACTCGACACCAGCTTGAGGTTGTTCTCTTAAACCGCCTTCTAATGCAGCTCTCATTATCCATGCACTACAGTGAATGATCAGCAAGTCATCAATACATATTTCGTCCTTGCGTACCGAACAGTCACGGCCAATGCGGGGCGCACGTCATCCCAGCCATTCTCTTTCAGGCGTTTCTGCGCCAGTTCCTTGACGGTCTCGAGTCCCTCAGAATCCCAAGCCTTGCGAGCCGTAACTTCGAAATAGACTGTAATTTGGTCAGTATAATTTCAACAAGCGAAGCTAGAGTAAAATCACCTTGTTGATTGTACATGCTGATCCAGTTAGCTTGATTGATATGGAAGACGCGATCGTCACGCATCAAACCATTGCTCAAGTGCGTCAGCCCCTGCGCCGTGTAAATATCATGTGCGTAAAACAACTCTAAACTCACCTCTAGGTTTCCGTGGTACACAAAAGCACCTGGCGTTCCAGGATGAGGTGTTTTTTTCATCCCCTTCATCATTTCCACTCCGTTGTTGAAGTCCTACTTCACCATTAGCATACCGCTATTTATTGAGAATTCGCGGAGATTACCTCATACGCACTTGCGATGACCCAAGCCTGCACGACAGAAAACATTCAGTGAGGGCATGCAAGACTACGACTCAAACTCACACTACTCGATACTCTTTCACGACCCGCTTTCCGGAGCTCAGGAAGCATATCCGTCGCAATTTGCCAAGGGAATTTGCCAGCTTTCTCATTCACCGAGAGAGGGACGATCTTTTGATTTGAACGCGCATTCGCCGCTCTGAGACAGGCAGTGTATTGGTCTTTTTGCTGTCGCTCTGCCGGGCTAAGCTTAGTTTTTGGCAGTGCATCCAGTGCCTGCTGCCAGGCATGAGCGCTTTTCCCCCAGTCCGCAAGTGCCTGTGTATTATAAGTGAGCTCAGCTTATCCGGGAGAACGAAGGAACATACGTCTCTCGATGCTGCCAGTCGTGACCACCCTTTAACATAGCCCGGATCAATCTCTGTAGCCTAACATACGCATTAACATTCCATATGCCCCATGCAGCGTAGAAGTACCATATGCGCATCATCCACGGCGTCTAGATATCTATTTATATAACGATCGAAGTCAGCACCCGACAACAACTTAAAATAAATACTTCAAAGTCACTTGTTCAGGGCATGATTGCAGGCAGCGCGGTTTGCATACAGAACAGCATTCTTATCGTCCAAACCAATGGCCTCGGTGTATTTTATGATCGCCCCGACATAATCTTGCTTCTTGAATAGCTCGTTGCCCTCGTCCTTGAGCTGTGCGGCTGTGGGTTCGGACATGTTTGAAAACCAGGAAGGAAGCTCCGAGCAGTTAAAATGTGGCGTCGCTCTTGATGTAGATCAAAAGACGAAAAAAGACCTTTGGGAAGGTGATGGTAGAAGCTGACGCTAACTGAGGTTTAACAGACTTTGAGGCGGGGGCAATTGATCCACACGAGGCCGGACCATCTGGACTGGGGCATTTATTACGTGTCGGTAAGACCAAGTCGTCTAGGCCACTACGGGCTATGATGATGGACAAGTCGAGTAGCGTACTCGCGATACAAGTTATGCGTCGAGATCAGTGCTCCTGCCAGTATATTTTATGGTCAAGTTCTAACCATGAACTTAATGGCCATGAAACATCATAATATCTCAAATTGACGTGGTAGTCAGACTGATCAGGAGTCTCATCCATTTAGTCATTAAAGGTGTTCAGGGCATTCACGACGTAATCGATTACTAGTATACTACACATGGTATCGAAGGAGAGGATTTACAAAAGTAGGTGACAATGCATGGGTCGTACTTACTAGTAACCCAGGGAATAAACGGACCAGCGAAAAGTAGAGAGCGGGGATGATTGCAAAAAGTGATTGGATCGATAACGAATTTAAAAGTACATGCGAAAAGTGTGCAATGAGCGTTGCTTATTGGATGGATGAATACGAGCTATGAGCATGTAGACCTTTAATAGCCTTGAATGAATGTTGACGGCGACATCGTGTGAGTGTCCGAAAAGGAAGTGCGAAGAATTATGCGTGACCCGTAAAAGAATGGAGGACGTTTTCACCGCTTTGAAATTGCAGCGATGCGCGGGAGCAGCCAAAATGTTCAAGAGTATCCACGGAGGAGGGAGTATCAACCCTTGAATCCGAAGATCCGCGTGATCAATCCAAGAATGCAAGCTCGCTCAGTCGGCGACTCTCTGCATCTTGGATACCCTTGGTCTCGAGCAGTATGCTTCCGCGGTTATGCATCGTTGGGCTGATAGCCAACCGTGGAGAGGAATGTTGGCTAGAAGTACTGGATAGATCCGCACTAGACCCTGAATATCTTATGTTCCCGATCACCGAGCGCCGCAAATTGGTGAGCGAGTTAGTGCCGAATCTGGACAAATGTGTTCCGACCGATGAGCGTCTGCGAACATTTGAATCTGTTGTACGCCGCCGGGATGGAGGAGCCGGGAATGGAGAATGTGAGTTTTCCTGGTCCGGTATGACCGGAAGGGATGTGTGCGGCTGAGATGATGATCCTGGAAGTGCAAGATAGGTAGAGAAGGCACAAGAAGTTGGGCTTTCAACAAGAACAGCGTGACCTGGGGAAAAAGAATCCTCTATTGGAGTGGATATAATTATGGGCGGCTGGACATGATGCGGTGGCGGTGGTGTTGGAGGCACATGCTCTGCAGGCTCTTCCTCCAGTACTTCTAGGTGCGAAGATTGGGAGAGGGGTGGGACGCTACTGGAAATTGAGGATCTAGTTCTGAATGGCATCTCGGCATTAAGGTCCGCGCGAATGCAATCGGAATCACATGTTGAGGACCGGGGTAGTGATGAAGATGCCGAATATGACAGCGGGGATGCCCCTGATGCCAGCGCGCTAAGGCTGGGCAGCTGTCTTGGGGAGACAGAACCTGAGGCACAAGTTTCAGAGGAACGATTTGTGGACAGCCATTCTTCTTTAATCTTCGATGCCGCACTGAAGCCACTCTGGTCTTTGTCAGGGGCAGGAATGGGAGCTAGGCGTTTATCAGCCTCGCGCTCCTGTTCGCTGAGATCTTTCATGGGCGGGAGCAAACCACGCTCACGCAGCGCAGCCTCGCGATTCTCACGAGAGGTGAAAGAGTTGGGAAGCGTGTGAGAATGAGGAAGAGTGACGCGGGGTGATCGAAGAGGTCGTGGGGGGTGTTTCACATCAGCCGGGGTATGTGTTGGACATGGGGGTGACGACTTGAGCTGTGAAGATGAGGAAGTTGTGGGGATGGTGATGTGCAACCTAGAAGTTACGCGACGAATCAACGATGGTTTCATGTCAGGTGGTGGGTTCGTTGTTGGCGGTGATGATTTATGGACATTGGTATTTGAGCTGTAAAAAGAGAAGTCAACAAAATGGTAGATTGAAACCCTCGGAACATAATCCGAGATGAAAGCGAATAACAAAGAAAAGAAGTTAGAGTTCCAAGAACATCCATTGCTGCAACCACCTCCGCACAAGTGCCATGGAAAGAGATGCCCGAAACTGACCTTAGGAGACCGACGAGGTTCTCGGTTACCTCTACTGGTTGTTCGAGAAAATGATCACTGGACTTTTCGTTGACGACTTGATCGTGAAAGAGTTTGCTAGTGTTCCCTATAGGTATTCCTGGCAGTGACTTTTGAGCATTCCGAGGTCGGTCTGGGGGTTGGCGGGGGTTCTTTGGAGTGGTTATGTGGAAACTAATATGACGTTCGACCGCTTCAGGTGAAGATGAATGGTCACTGTGGTCCTCGCTAGGAGGTAGAAGTGGTTTGGCAGTAGACTGTGACCGCCAGCGGAAGCGAAAAGCGTCAAAGCTAATGACAGAGGGCATAGCTATGGTCTCGCCGTCGTGTTGGACGGATGAGCCAGAAGCTAGTGTGGGGAAGGGGGGACAAGTTTGGTGTCTGCCCTTTTAAGTAAAACCAGGAAGTAACACACACACACGGATACTATAGCGGAGTGGGGAGGAGCAGCGTGACCCGAGGTTGACTAGTTGAGTTCAACTGTAGCCGAGAATTTAACGGAATGTCGCCAGGTTAACCACAATGGGTGGAACCACGAGGACCGGTATACATAAACATATTCGGAATTCTTACCTTGTGGTCTGCTAAACACTTGTTCGGCTGGAGGGCGACCATCGCACACCAACAAATATATTCGACAGCTTGAAGCATGTTTCCCTGCAGTTGTTAATATTTTCTTATACGGTTCCGCGACGAAAAAAGACTTCTGTGGGGGGTATGAAATGGCGTGATCCGATAAAAATTTCATGGCAAGGACAGGCTATGACGTTTGGGGGTTGAGAAAGACGTCCTTGTCAACGTCAACCTCCACGTTTAAGCGCCCATAACTCTTTTTTAAAAAATCCGATATGATTCGTGCGGTACATGGCGGACTCCGCGCATAATCTCGTGTATTTTTGCCTCAAAATGTTTCAATCAAATGAATCAAATTTTAACATAAAATTTGCAATGTCACCCAATTTATTTATATCATACCGGATATTTTACAAGTCAGGAAACTCATTCGGCGAGAAGACCGCTGCAGGGCCGCTGAGAACTTTAACGAAAAGGCTCAATGGATCAAAGGAGTCGAAACTTGTGGCTTCCATCATTGATCATCATCCAGTACGTGCTTCGGTAACCGCGTTTGGGCATGCTTCAAAGTTCACCGTTGAATGAGGTGGTGCGCGAGGCCTTGCGGTGGCTTTGGATGCTTTCACCGTGTGTCCAACGTTCAGCGGATTGATCCTGTTGTGATTAGCCGGTTATTACTTCTTCCTTAATCGTCAACTGGCGGCGCACGTGGAGCACCGTGGAACTGAAAATTCCCTCTATTCCCTTCCGCTAGGCAGACTTAGGCTGTCCTATTTTCCCAAACGAGCTCCACCGGAATGTTTAGCTCCTTTTGCTTGTACAATAAGGTGCGATGCCAACTACCCAAATGAATGTCTTAACATGTCACTTCGGCGTTTTGCACCCTGTCCTGCTTCATTGGCTTGTGCTTAGTTGCTCAGGCGTCGTGGAACTCATGGCACAGAAGTGGTCGATCATTAATGCCCCTCAAGTTGCTTCCGACTCGTGGCACCCGATGCAGGAAAGACTTTTGGTATCATAACATGAACAGCACTAACTTCGATGTAGATAAGATACTGAACATCATTCGCAGATCTCAAGCGGCTCTGTGGAGTGAGTAAAATTACGGATGTCTTGTTGCCTGGTGCCTCAGGCTGGCTTTCGCGGTTTCGCAGTCCAAGAATAATTGATCGGGGACTCACACTCAACTGTATTCACGCAGATAGGTCACCTTACCCCGGTAGTCCAATTCAAGAGGACTCAATCGCACAGATCGACTTATCACCACCGCGCATTTGGCAGTTGGAATCGCGGCTCCGTCTGACTACGACCGGCGACAGTTGATACGGTAAAGAGCGAACAATGTTCACGGAGCATCGTTGCAAAAGGAAGGCTGAGAGACTCAGAAGCTGCGCTATTTGAATAGATATCCAACCTCCGTTCAAGGCCCACATTTTTCCTGGTCATGTTTACTTGCAGGCACTTCATATCCGCGCAGTCATGGGAAATTGGAGTGCGAAGAAACGAACAAATGACAGATTCTCAGTTATGCTGTTATGATGATAATCCCACCAGCTTAGCGATACAATGTGGATATGAGCTCACCACTTGTCACGAGTCCGAGGCTGTCGCTTAATAAGGCAAGTGCCATGGAGAACTTGGACCGTTGTCTTCGCGATAGATATACCACTCACGTGCGTGATCAAACGCCTTTTTCTTATATCCACCTGTAAATTCCTCTCTATGGCAAAAAGCATTTTCGAAGCCGAGAATCGGAAGAAACTCCAGAACTAGTATGGAAAACAGGTTTAGGCGCTTGACCCTTGCTTTTCCTCAGCATGCATGCGCAACTGAGCGTACAAGTGGCAAGCTCCGATGTCCTGATCAAAATGAAGGTGTGTTTCCCTGGTGGCGATCTAGTAATTGAACCCGTTCTGATGGTCGCAGTATGCTTACGGTATGTCCTATCATGCTATCGCATGCCTGCATGGTGACCCTAAACCTGTCACAGTAGCTCTAATGACGCTATGGGTAGGTAATGCAGCCAAACTACTCCTTCTCAAGCTAAACTTTCAATTAAGGCCTATGACTATGTCATTACATTGGATGAAGAGGTATGCGAGCTCCTGCGGTATTAAGGCAATAATGGTATCTCATTTCATCAGCTGCCATTTGTTACAAGGTCGACCTGGAGAATTGTCAAATATCTCTATCTCACGTGTCGATATGTGCCTTTCTTGTATCTAACTGTAGTCTTGAGCCGTGAGTCCGTCTGAGCTGATCTCTGTTTTGACATACCCCATTTATCAATCGAATCAAGGGATACTAGAAAGCTACCCATCGCTCAGCGTAGGTTTCCGTGTAGATGCGCACCGAACGTGCTTTTTAACGTCTCTTGCGTAGACATGTCAAACGTTATACTCCCTGAATTCATGTAAGTGACCGAGTTTGGCTGTTGACGTCCGTCATCTGACCCGAGTAACGTTAACGTTTTGACAGATCTCGGTATCCTGGTAATCGTCTCAGCGGAAAGTATGCCTCATCTGCATCATGTACCAGACAAGACTGATCATATGTATCAAGGCATATTTTTTGTACGTACATATGCCATTTGGGACCGTTCCAAACGGGTATTGTGGGCTTTCATTGCCAGTGTTATTGTAAGACTTGTCATATCGCTGTCTCCGCGCTTTTCGCATCGGTTGACTGCCTCAGTTCCTCCTGACGCCCATAATTGGCATTCTTGTGAAATACAATTCCTCGACGATCAGTAAGCGCTCCTCCTGGTATTCCGTAAACTATATGGTCAATATTCACGCTTCTTCAGTCACCAATTGGATCGCCACTGGGGTGTCGGGCTGTTCCAAGACGGGTGAAACTTCTGCTGTACTTTATGTGTATGTCCTCATGATCATCGCCGAGTTAGGTGAGAATCATGCCATGATATCTGCATATTATCTGACAGATCGCAGAAATATTGTGCTTGACAGTGTATCGAGCCATTATTAAATACCGACGCGAACGGGGTGCCAACGTACTTAAGGTTCTTGTGCAGCATAATGTATTCTACTTTGGGTGTGGGGTTGGTAAGCTTTGTTATTCTTTTCTCTAGGCACGAAGAGTACTAATGCGTTCGTAGGATCTTCTGCTGTGCTTATCGTTGCGATTGCGATGTTCCCCGTGAGCACCTGATCCTAAAAGTTCGCTTGAATATTACTGATTTGATCGGCGTACTACAGGCATCATACTCCGATTTAGTGTCCAGGTCTGTCTTGAATTGTCTTAACGATTTACCCCGCTGATCGCCTTGGAAGCATACAAATTACCGTTCATGCTGCGCTGGTCACGCGAATGCACCGAGCACTATGGAAATACAATGAAGACTATGCCCATCCGGATGAATTTTCCCTGACCACATTCAGTGCTCCTCCGCCACTACGGACTGTGCAAAGTGCGATTGGTTATGTAAGCAATGCTGCTACTCCATGATTTATCCAGCTTGACAAACTGCAATTAAGTATATGGAAGAACCTTTTGGGACATAAAGAGGGATCACACCCCTATGAACACGAAAATTCCGTGCGACCATTCCGATGTCAATGCATGATGATACCCTGTTTTGCGAATGGACACATAATGTCGTCTTTATCTTGACAAGACTCCCTCGCTTAGTCGTAGGAGCAAGCACGGCTTTAGTTATCGATTATCTCCTGCACATTCTCGAGCAGCATGATATTTGCTGATTTAGTAAAAGCTCCATAGACCGCAAACCATCGGACGTGGACTCAGTTAATGTCAGATGATTTGATCTACATAGCCATTTCATTGTGGTCATATTTAGGGTGGTTTTATCTCGGCGAGCTCGGAGTTGTGGAGTGGGTAAGATGTAATGAAGGGAAATCAAAGGTCCCAACCAATGTAAATGGCTGCGCATATCCAGGTTTTAGGGGAAGGAATTCTTGGCCTGATGAGGTTCTCGTTAGTATGATTGCGGTGTCGGTACGTGCTCAGCTGACGCGCCATGCGCTTCCATGAGCCTATTAAGAGCTGATGTGGTGGAACTGCCATTCCTAATATCTGATGTGAGGTCGCTAAAAAGGGTCCTGAACACCGTCACGCTCCTGATCCAAGGGGTACTCAAGATTTGGGGCTGCGCCTCTCAAGCACGGAAATAGATATTCAACGTAATTGGTGGTGCGGGTGACAGTGTAAGAGTATACTGACTGACACACACCATTAGTATATTCTCGCGAGGAAGTTCATGGTATGTGAGCAAGGCGATGAAAGGATACTCTCCGATGGCTTGCCTAATACACACGTATGACAGTTGATATACCGTGATATAATGAAACGACTGCTATGAACTGATTGATTGTCAATGAAATGCACAGCAGAAATGAAGCAAACTTGCCTATCTATAATTCTAGCCAAACAATCTATTGCTCTACTCGTCTTCATAGCCTTGTACAGGTTTTCTGGGCCGTTTCGGCACTGAAGAAAAGAGTCGCATTTAGAACAACACGATGCGAACCAAAACTGCATGGTCAACGACGTACCAGGATATGAGGTAGGTATAGGCTCCGCGGGAGTATATCCGAGCCAATTCCTCCTAACTGCAGGCACAGTCAGAGCAAGAACTGGTCCCGCGAGCCCGAGGACGCAAGAGTAAAAGATAACCGGCTGTTCATGAGCGAGGTATTGCTAGGGAGTATTGGCCAAGGATATTATGGTTTCAGGTCAGATAGTACGTACAAGATGCCTGTAGCCCCTTCGGAAAGGAGACAAAATGGACGCCATGAGATTAGAACAATGCAGACACCAGATTTGTGGGCCTGCTTGCACTTCGAGGTTCGGAAGAGGTTGTATTTGTTTGCACTTATTGTGTAAAGGCTTTAGAAATAAACGTGAATAAACAACCATTCAAAGGTGGCCTGGGTGGCGGATATAGTTCTCATCGCAGTTATTGAGAAACGTATCTTGTTGAGTGCAGAGTGGTCACAGCTGGTTCGACATTATTTATTGACTGATGAATACTAGCTTGCTTATGTGGATGGATATTTCAATCGTTCCACCCCAAATTGCATGAAAGACTCAATAGCACGAGTGGGATTGATACAACAGGATGGGAGTTATCTTACAATGTGACAGGTACTAGCAGTGACAACACTGGGATGAAAAAGAATACGGATCAACAACTTGTAGAACTGTCCAGACGAAAGCAATACGACATAGAACTAACTACACACCAATATGAATGAAAACGATCCTCTGCTCGAGTGGCACTTTCGTCTTCACGGAACACGTAGCACGGTTCAGTGCCCAGGCCGCCTTCGTACAGTCCACCACACCGTCCTTAAACATATTTTCGTAGAAAGCTTTGACCACATGTTGTGCGACAGCGTCATCGACCACCCACAGCGTGCCAATGACGCTCTTGAACCCGGAAAATTGGAGTCCAGCTGCGAGGTGGATCACTTCGTCGGGTGTTTTCTCATCGCCAACAGCAGGATGACAAGCTGATAAGAACGCAAACTCAGCATGAGGAATGTCTCTCTCCATGATGTCGAGCAACGTCAGAGGTTTGTCTCTCATGGCGAAACGTGAGTTATAAGGCTGCTCGCGGTCCTGCTTCCCATGACACGCGAGGTGCACCCAGGTGTTGCGTTGCAAAGCGTCAAGTGCACCTGCTCGTGTGGCTTTGTCACTGGAGAGAGTGACGATGTTGGTCGTCGTGGGGACGAGCTTGCAGACGAGCTCGAGCTCGCTGTCGATAGTCAAGAGCGCCTCGCCTTGCCCCGCGCCCGGTTCACTTTGTCCGATTGCAGCGAAGGACGGAGTCACACGTGTCTTCATCATCTGCCTAGATCTGATCAGAGCTGCTAACATCGGCGTGTAAGAGCAGATGTAGACGTCCTCCAGACATAATTCCCACTCAAGTTCGTCTGCTTGCATTCGAAAGGGGTGAGCTGCATGGAGAGGAATGGAAGTGAAGGCCGCAGTTGGACACAGCCAGATTCGAGAGCGGCCCTTTACCCGGAGATCGCGCTGGAGGACAATGACGATGGGTAGCATGATCTCGTCCCATACTGTCCGTAAGAGGACTTGTAATTCATTCCTCGTCTCCTCTGGGCGCATAAAAGATGCGAGTCGTATCTCCCTGGCAAAGTCCTTCTTGAGCATCTCGAGATGTGTGAGAGTGATGTGCGGGAAGCAAACGGGGCGGGGCTCTCCTGACGTCGGGACAACGATGGCGCTACATGAGTATTCACTCGCAATGAAGATGATGACTGGGCCATGACGTGCTGCCGCTTGTAAGTCTTCATATGAAGGCGGGAGCAGGAACCGCGAGAAACCTTGATGATTTCGGATTTCAGCTACCACTGCATCCCACTGCTCCTGAAGTCTCCTGTACTGTATTGCTGCTTGATCAGCAGCAGCTCGGTCAGTGCTGCCAGCAGAACCCTGAGCATCAGACAGGTGCTTGTTGATCTCTGAGAGCCTCGGACTTGCAAGCTTCAGGTCTTCCAGCGGAGTCCTGAGTCGAGAGGCCAGCGACCACTGTTGACCACGGCCATGCTCTACCAGTTCGACTGCCTGTCGCAAATCATCACGACGCACGGCGCATGAGGCTGCACTTACTGGCAATGATTGTGCACCGCGAAAAGCGGTTGCAGCCTCGCGCCGTGAAATCGTGTCATCACGTGGTGCTCGAAAAGCTCCAAGCACATTTGGTATGCTTCAAGGGCAGAGTCGTGTCGATAGACTTCTGCTTGGCGAGCCCAGTCTATAGCCCATGTGAGTGACGTGTTGCGGAGATCCTTGAGTGGGATGTTGTGATGCCAGTCTGAAGTTCTCTACAGTAAGCGACAAGTCAGCAGACTTGCCTGACACACTGTAACGAGACAGATATGCTTGCTGCAACCGCTTGTAGCTGTAATATCTATCCGGGTGCAGTGACAGCAAAGCATCCAGCAACTCTTGGCACAGTCGAATGGCCTCCTCGACATCTTCATTCTCTCGAGTTTGCATAAAACGAGAACAAAGCGCCGAGCTCAATCTGCAAAGAACTCTATGGCGACGTGGATGGCCATGTGGCGTTAACTGAAGTGAATCACGGGACAGGTTGATGGCCTCGTCGAGATCCTCACTGGCATCCAATTTTCCATATCTGGTGTGGAGCGCGCCGGCAAGATTGTTAAGCATGTTATCACGAGATGTATTCCCAGGTGAGAACAACGTCAGTGCCTCGCGCAGGAGGCTGATGGCTCTGATGATGTCGTTAACATCACCGCGTTGGTAGAAACGGACCTCGAGGGCGATTCCTAGGTTGTTCAATGAGGAATCACGATATTTGTACCCAAAAGGGTGCAGGCGCAGCACTTCTTCGTACAAAGTGATGGCCTCGTTTAAGTCATCTGAGCTTCCTTGGTGATTGAAGCGGAGATAGAGTGATATGGCTAAGTAATCCAAGTAGGAGGCACGTCTAGAATATCCCTCGGAGCACAGAGAAACGACTTCACGATGATATTGTATGCACTCATCTAGATCATGAATGCTGCCGCACTGTTCAAAGCGTGAGGTGAGAGCCCATGCAAGGTGGTGAAGGGCGACGCGACGGTGTTCGTTGCTCAGAGGACAGAGCTCAAGCACGATTCGTCGAAAGCGGACGCCTTCACTGGATGTGTCGGTTGGAAGATTGTTGCATTGGCGGATCACATAATTGACGCCAGCTGGCCCTGCCGCGATGCTACGAAGGTAGGTGCCCTGTGGACAGAGGGGCAATAGCTTGTAGTACAGTTGCGCGGCTTCCTGTACATAGACGGCAGTGTGCTCCTTGCTCCAGGTCAACGCTTTGGTGAGGTGATAGATGGATAATGGATGATCGGGGTGGCCCTGCGGACGCAATGCAAGGGCTTTGCGGAAGAGAGTAATGATAGAGTCAATGTCTTGATGATCGTTTCGAATGTAGCCTTGAAGGCAGGCTCACGCGAGGTTGGTGAGAGCCGCTGCCTGGTCAGGATGGCCAACCGGACATTGGTCCAGAACTAACTGAAAATGCTGTACGGCATCATTCAGGTAAGAGACCCAGTTCAATATGCGTGTTACATGTTCGGCGAGTCGCGCGTGGCCTGCATCTGTGTCTCGAGAAATCTCGCAGTCGCCCATGGACTGTTCGGTCAGCCAAAGCCTACAACAAAAGCAAAGGCCGGCGTGACTCACATCAAACAATACAGCGTCCTGATTGTCGCAAGTATGTAAAACAGTGGCCTTTAACGTGAGCGAAGAGCGGACACCACGAACGCGTGGGAAGGACAGAACTGCTAGATGTTAGTAGATGTGCATGAATGGGGAGCAGGCTACTCGCTAAAGGGCTCATCTCCACGATGAAGTAGCCCATCCCATAACATTTCTAGTGTTCCAATGACTTCTCCATTGCCTAGCATTCGATCGAGCTCAAAGGATGCCCACATGACCAGTGAAAATTTGGGTGATGCGTCAAGTGTTCTACAAATAGAAGATCAGTCCTCAAATCGCATTTGAAAGTCGTCATGGACTGTACAGGGCCACGGTCTCGCCCCACGCTACAGATTCGTCTGATGATAGGACTCCAATTGTTAATTTCTAGCGTCCCCCGCGGTTGGCATTGAGGGATATGTAAATGCCTGCGGGAATGCGCAAGGAAGGGACTTTGATATTTTTGCCGCTGATGACTGGAAGTAGAGCGAGATGACCACAAGTAAGACCAAGGCGATATGGAGAGACCGACCTTCAAGTCTGATATAGATAGATTGGCCTTCCCAGCTGCTAGGCGTGACAGTGAGATTAAAAAAACGACGAACGACAGGGAACATTGTAGATTGAGTGGATGTATATGAGGACTATGGGTGAAGTTCAGGTGAGAGGGCAGGTCATGCGGGTTCCACGTGTATTTCCATGTTGTTGGCTCAGCTCTGAGGCCTAGGGTTGTTCGGCACGATCTGAGGCGCTTGTGTGGTTGCACTAAGCGCTGAGGCTAAACTAGCATTAGCGGGAGAAATTAATGTCAGAAAGTGAAATTGTGCTGATGTAATTCAATCAATCATCGACTGTCGAGTCCCGCATATCCTTTGATCGCAAGATGGGTCGAACACGCGCGAAAGCCAAGAAGTCTGTACCCACTGTGACAAACTCTTCACAATCATCATCAAGCTCAGCAGCTCCAGCCATTTCTGCTCTCCTTGACAAGGCTCAAGAGCTCATCGTACAGTGCGACTTTCCTCTGGCACGCAAGTTCATCGAACGTGCTCTTGTGAGGGACGATGGGTCAGTGAACGAAAAAAATCAAGCGAGGGAGATGATGGGTGTCGTTCTCCTCGAAACCGGGGAAGTGGACAAAGCAAGAGAGGCAAGTGGAGATTGTCTCTTGACTTGGGTTATGCACATGATCATCTACTTGCCCTTAGTTGTTTTTAACATTGCTCCCACCACATCCAACAGCTCCTACACCTCCACCACCTTCAGCCCATCTTTATCTTGCACAACTCTCCACTGATCCGTACACTGCTTTGAAACACTACCAGGCAGCCATCGACATCCTTCAGACACAACTCAAGGGTAAGGCACCTTCGCCCACACAGGGTAATGAACAGGACGAAGGAGAGGATGAGGTGAGAAGTAATATTGTGAGGGCTTACGTTGGAATGGTTGAGGTATGGATGGACCCCGAGTATGATCTATGGTGCGTCCTCAATTTACCAATCGGAAATCCTTCGTAAAAGATTTGACATGTTTTGGAAAAGCTTTGATCCTGCTGCATCGTCAACATGCGATTCCCTTCTGGCAAATGCTCTACAGATCGATCTGCATAATCTTGAAGCTCTACAATGTCTTGCTAGCGTCCGCCTCAGTCAAGAAAAAACCGAGGAGGCACTAACTGCACTTCTCACTTTCCCACCCTCCTCTCCAGATGCGCCCCCTGCGCGCAATCAAGCTTTAGTTGCAGCACTCCCTCTTTCCGTGCGGCTTGCGCGCGCCAAGCTACTCCTGGAGTGTGGCGCTTACCATGATGCTCTTGACGTTTTGGAAAATGTTCTTGCATCCGATGATTCCTCAGTAGAAGGCTGGTACCTTATGGGGTGGGGGTGGTGGCTGGTGGCCGAACGCCAGAAAGAGGGAGGTGAAGTAGAAGGAAGTGAAGGGCTGACCTGGGAGGATATAGCCAGAGACTCGAGGGACTGCTTGGAAACTTGCCAAATGGTCAGTCTGCTTCATTTTTACGTATCTTGCAAGTCCAGCTGTAATGCCCGTGCAACCTCCTTTCACTTATTCATTGCGGGTCAATATCTCGGTACTGACTTTTGGGGTCCAGTTGCACGAGTCACAGTCAGATCCAGACACGCCTATATTAGAACACGTCCAAGAACTTCTTGGAACCCTCGATGCGCTAGGTATCATGTCCTCCCCAGTCCAAGATGATGAAGAGGGCGACCGGGATAGTTGGGAGGATGCCAGCGATGATGAGGACGTTGAAATGTCATAACACGATGTCACATTTTGGCTCATGTGACTTAAAACTGTATCATATCAGCTTACCTAGCGCAGATACTCCAATGTTCTCGGATGGCCTTAACAGTCCCTCAGGTAGCCATCACGATCTGTTCGATTCCACTAATGTGCGCATCGTGAGTTCTTTTAACATTCTCTGTGAATAGATAGCAGTGCCAGTGAGACACATTTGTTGAAAGTTTCGTCGTCGTAATTTATAACAGTTATCATGTTACGGAAGGAGGCTGGTTGTTCCTTTATATATGGTCATGCAAGGTAGCAGTACTGAGTAGACCAATGAGTTCTCAGCATCACTTGTATAATCCTCCCAAGCACCTTGGAGACCCGTGGCACATGCGTCCAATTCAGCAGTGGCTCCCTGACATTCATGTTGATCATTTGCTCTGATCATATCAAGTACTTGTCAAGTACCCCCACCATGAGTGCGATGCCTGCCAGTTCCATCTCGGACCCTGCTGGCGAGCAAGATACTACGGTCCGCCGGGCAACCCCTTGGCAAGTTAGGTTAGTCGGGGGTCAAGAATATGACAATTGCACTATCTCTGCTCTCCTTAACATGCATGTTCTCGCAATGGATGATGGGTCAGTGAGCGAAAAAAAAAATCATGCAAGGGGAGCTGATGGGTGAATCATGCATCTGATCATTTACTTGCCATTGTTCCTAACGGTTACTCCCACCGCTCCTACGCCTCCACCACCTTCAGTGCATTCTTATGCGCAAAATTAACTTCCGCTGACCCTTATACTGCTTTGAAACGCCACACAAGCAGCCATCGACATCCTTCAGACACAACTCAAGTACTCAATGTCGCCATAAACAAGATGAGGGAGATGAGTTGAAGATGAATATCGTGAGGGCTTACATCTGCATGGTCGAGGTATGGATGGACCCCTGGTGCGTCTTCAATTTACTTGTCGTAAAACTTTCGTGAAAGAGTTGGCACCTTTGTTCCTACTGCCTGCTGCATTCATCAACGTGTAATGTTGCACAGGTCGATTATCATCATATCTCGGGGCTCCGCAACTCTTGCCAGCATTCCCGCCAGTCTCGAGAAAAAAAACTGACTCCGAAGGCACTGGCTGCAATTCTCGCTTTCTCATCCTAGCTAGATGCGCCTCCTGCTGCCGCCGTTCTTCATCTTTCCGTTCGGTTTGTGCGCGCGCCATACCTGGAGCCTCGTGTGGCACCCGCACGGCTTACCACAATGCTCTTGATGGGTGGAGATGTGTTCTTGCATCCGATGATTCCTGTTGGTGGCCAAACGCCAGAAAGGAGGTGAAACAAAGGGGCTTACCGAGCGATATAGCCAGAGACTCGAGGGACTGTTTAGAACCTTGCCGAATGGTATGTATGCCTCGTTCTAGGCCACTGTCGTGCTCCCCGCTGGGTGCACAACCTCCTTCAATCATTCATTGCAGGTCAAAATATCATCGAGAAACGACTATCTTCCTTCGACTGATATGGCTAGGGGAGACTAGAAGGTAGTAGTAGTGTAGTAGCGGTAGGAGGTCAGTCGCTGGTAAGTCGTAACCATCACCATCATATACTATATTTTACTCATCGCTTACTTCATACTTACTTCCATCCGCGCAGTCGGAAGAACATAATTGTATAATCATTGATAGTCCTAAGTGCATCGCCTCAGAGACCCAGGGCACATGCTCAAATTTAACAGTGGCTTTCTAACAGGTCACAGAGACTCGTCGGCTATCATGCAATGCACACATGGTCTATAAGGTGTTAATAGCAGCTCCGCCATTCTTCCCGTCAATGCGATCGACGATGAAGCGAGCAAATATTGCTGGCGACTAATGGCCATGAGCTTCACGCATGCGTTTGTTTCTAATCCTCAGACTTCTGTTCTAGACGAAGATTGTTGCAAACAACGCGCGATGTAATGATATGCGGTTCATTGCCCTTTCGCACTCCATGACGGCGGTGGGACCATCAAAATGCTGCACAGCCTTTGTCTCCTGCCCATGATATTGCTGGTTGTGATCGAGATCTCGGACGGATCTTTTCGCCGTGTCTCTCAAACGCTCATGAAATAGTCTAATGAATTACTACCAATTGAGGGCGGTCATGTGGTCGTGAGCACCTTCTTTTTGTTCCGAGGCCTCTCATTGATATCTCGACCCAGAAATAGTGTCATATATCAACACTAACCACCAGCTCATAAACTCTACAATGCATTGCATTTGTACATTTTGTGTGAAATCCACTAAGCTATTTTTGTCCGTCCTTACAATATGACACCGCAATGAGCGAGCCGGAGAGGCATTATAGATGAAAGTTCGCAAGTCCGGCTAGGGTGAGTTATCTGTCTACTCCACTTTGACCCATTATATTTTAACGCTCGAGTTTTCCGGTATCACACTGACGGAATGGGACCCTCTAGATGCTCAGCGAGAAGTGTCATTGTAACGGCTGGCTTTGTCGATGTTCACATCGCGATTGGGACTGTGTTAGGTCAACGACCATATGATGCAACACCTGAATTGATGCAAGTGGAGCAAGAATATTCAGAGAATGGCGTCATGGGGAAGTTTCTGACATTATTCTGCGTACGTGACCCAATGGAAAATACACTTTCACTCAATCGAGAACTTAACCTTCTCACCGCAACTTTTACTAGTTAACCAATCAATGACTTTGAGGCAGGAGCACACATTGATCTACATCATGCCAATTTTAGCGACACAAGCGCTGCAGGTGGTATATCTAACGCGGACACCGTTGTTATGATGTCCGAAAAGTTCTCGCACACTTACACGGATCTCTCGAATATGATTGTCTCGAATGATCCCAGTTGGTGGCCGTTCATCAATGAGTATCGTTTTTTCAGCTATTTTATAGGTTCGTGGAGATCCAGCTAGATTATGTGATTTCTCGATTTAATTTGAACTGTGGTTTCACAGTTTCCGGCTCTGCTATGGTGATGTACAGTTGTAGTAAGTGATATTGTAAGTATCCAGTGAGAGACTGTCCTTATGATATTTCCAGTACTAACACTGGGACAAGAGGTAAGTCAATTGATGCCATTACCGAGCAACCAACTCGCTAAAAATGATATTATAGATTGAATTGATCTGGGTGAGCAGAGTACCATATCATATATAAGATCATTGCCTCATTCTTGCCAGAGGCAACGCTGGTCCCTCATGACTGGTCTATACCTCATTGTGCGTCGCTTATGTGACGAGCGCTATTGACTGTGCTGACTCTAAAATGTCCTAGATACGTTACATTGGGATATTGTATGCTGTGTTCGTGTCCAAAGTTAACAAGGTGGTGTTGTGCTAATATGCCATCTCTCGTGATCAGTATGTTTGTTCTGGGTATGTCTTATATATTTGTGTTGGTGTCTTCTGACCAGGGGCATACAGTCTCTCCGTCAGTCTCAGTGGCAGATGCAGTAAGTATTTGTACCTATGCCTCCCATTCCCATCTAATTAACTACACTTCTGTGTAGGGGTGAGTGAAATCCTGAGCGAGCATGTTTGTTGAACTTGGCTCAACACGCAACTACAACAGGTGTGAGTTCTTTCATGCAGTGTTTAACTTTCTGAGGGCAGTCACTGATTGAGTGTCTCAGGCAATATTATGGTAATCGCAAGAAATTGGACACATGTGGTCATAACTGCGATGCTGGGCGGTAAGCTACGGAGCTGTAATGTCTTGTGATATTGGCTTGACTGAAACATCATGCAAGTCATCTTGATTTCTCGGTTGTACGCCATGTATCAGGGATCCAGGAAGATGCTTATATTTCTCATTGTAACCTTCCTGGTCGTCAACATTGCCTGTGTAGTGCTCAACGCGATAGGAATGAAGTACTATGTTGTAGCGGGTAAGCCTTACTTATTGGACTGAAGAACAAGGCTCATTGTATGAGTACCAGATGAGCTGATACTCTTTGGCACTTCTGCGTGTACTTATAACGATGAGGGAATTGGCGGCTTTCTTATAATAACGATTTGGGTGCTCACCACTGCATGGGAAGTCCTCGCCCTGTGTCTTGCAGTCTGGATTGCTGTAAAGCATATTCGTAACTTGCAACGACTTGGACGCTCGACAGGCCCAGGATCAACGTTAACACTCGGGGACTGTTTCACAGTGTTGATAAAATCTCATGTGCTTTACTTTGCGAGGTGAGCTTTTAATGCGAATGTGATCGTCTTTCCACTCAAGACCTCCATTTGCTAGCTTTGCCGCTGTCTCTTGCCTTCAGATTGGATTGATGTCTCCGAGTGTAGTGCGCCGATTCATCTGTCACTGACATTTACATGTGACCGTTACTCATCATTTCTATAGGACCCAAGTTCCATGGGATTCCAGATATATGCAGGCATTCTTCAAATTTTTATGGTCATGCAGATGTTTGTGCTGGGACCAAACCTCATCCTTAGTGTTCGAGAATATAACGCTAATCTCGTGACCGACTCCGACGCAGGAACCCACATGACTTCGATCGCTTTCCAGGAGCGCGTACATGTGTCAACTAGCAATACTGTGTAGACCAGCACGGAAATTCTGCTGGGTGCTTTACAGAGAGGATAATTGTTCGAAGTCTCGTTGTGTATTTGTTGACGTGCCGGTATGTTTGGGAGAGAAGCGGTCTATGTAAATCATTTTCTTGTTATATGACTACAAGCATGAAGTACCAGCTACTACTTACAACTCAGCATCTCTCGTCTGCAGAGCCAAGTTGCCCCATCCATACCCGTCAGGCTTACGCCTAACAGAATCCATGGTACATCACAAGTACTCGTTGAGCCGCTACCACACAGCAACGCCTATTTCCAATGGGGGTGTATGGCACTCCTGGAAGAATGCATCGCGGGAGGGACCGGATCATACTGGATATGCACGCGGAATGCGCACCCTCATCACCTTACAGTTCTCCTAGGGCGGTAGTGGTCACGGGAGCTGTCACGGTGCGTGCATGAAAGTACACGACGAGTACTCCATTCTTCATCTTAGCGTGAACGAATGATGGAGTCACCACAAGCACCGGACTATCGCATGCAATTTGGACGATCAGTGTACTCGCCTGTAGAGTCCTTGAGGAGCCCAAAGGGTCTTGGAGAACTTGCCATTCGGGTATATCAATCAGGTGATTTCCATGAACCTTGACGTTGACGTCTTGTTGTTCAAAATCAAATCAATATTTCAATTCCAAAGCAAATCCGGTCAGAGGAGACGGTGAACAAGGACAAAACCCGTTCACCACGGTGAGTCAAGGCACTGCCTTTGATGGTAGTGGACTCTGGAGGGACGGAAACGAACATCGAGCCCATCGTTAAATAGCTTAGTGAAGGGGTATATGCACAGTGTAAACTAGATGTGCGTGAGGGTATATGAGTAAAGGTATCGCAGTCTGCCAACACAGAAATAGTAGTGGAATACTTTTCTTCAGAAAGTGCGTCAATCAGTCAAACCATCCCACGTCTCTCATCTCCATAGCCAAGTTGCCCCACTCGCATCCGCCAACCTTGCGCCCCGCACACTCCGTTGCAAATCGCAAACACTCGTCAAGCCTCCATCGTGCAGTGACGTCTACTTCCTTCTCCTCCGCTTGCACGGGGGTATACGGTGCCCCTGGAAGAATGCGCCTGCTGAGGGACCAGATCATCCCCGCAACGAATGCGGAATGCGCGCCCTCTTCGTCTTGCGGATCCTCCGAGGGCGGTGGTAAAGGCTGCAGGGGTATAGAGCCCTGTACGTGTTGAGGACGTGCGTGTGCGTGGCTGTGGCTATGACCGTTGGTGCGAAGATGAGGGTTGGGAAGTGAGTGGGGCAAGGATGTCCCGCGGGTGGTATGCGTAGATCTCGCGTCGTCGTCGTCGTCATCATCAAGTGGGTGGAAGGATTCTCCCGCCGATGACGTGCGCCCTCTTGGCTCGTCGTTGTGGTCTTCTGAGTACCCACTGTCACGATTCCCGACAGATGAGGAGATACCACCCATGGTAAACCCGCTTGACTCAGGGCTGCGGCGGCCAGCCCAGAATTCTGAGCCGCTGCGTACACTCTCGACACCCTCAGCAGTAGAGATGATGGAGTGTAAGTTGGAGTTGGTGTGTGCATGGGATCTACCCATAGGGAGTGGAGACCAGGAGGAGGACTGGAGGTATTCACGCGTGGGGAGGGAGAGAAGGGCTGAACCGAGGGCACCTCCATATAATACAAGGAGCGCGTGTGGAGGCGCGTGTCGTGCGAGTGCAAGGAGAATCGCGCGCGGAGAAGGTGGGCCAGGGTTGGGGGCGTTAGGTTGAGGATTGGAGAGCGAGGGAAAAGTTTGCGCTGAAAGAAAGATGACATCTGCGTGGGGCATGAGCTGGTTGCATAAAATGGTCAAATGATGTCCGTTTCAGAAAAGCACGAAGAGGACATACAGCTTCGACGCCTTCTCGTGCCCTTCGGCCGAGATCCACGCTGAGAACACAATGTCCTCGCCACTTTCGCTCACGTGCAAGACCGTCTACCCCAAGAATGTTGGAGAGCGTGGTTTTGACACTCCGTCCTTCAAAATGCAGCCAGTCAAAAGGCGCTGGTGAAAGTGGACTTTGAGTGGGCACGATCGCCATATGTGGGGCGGCGCTTCCTGCAGGAGCTGTTGCAGGTCTGGAAGACATACTGGGTCTCGGTGGTGGAGTGAAAACAAATGCATTTGGGAAGACGGCAGCGGGCGAAGGTGGGTTCGGGGGTAGTTGAGGTGGTTGGGGGTGGGCAATGCCAACATAGTTCTCTGGTGCAAGAACAGGGCCGAGCAAGGCAATAAAATCTTCATGGGACACCTCTGGTAGCGGATTGTGATTTATAACAGTCCTTTCACCAGTATCACGGGCATGCATTACCCATGCAGATGGAACACCGAGACCGGGCCAGGATTTGCAGTATTTTGTGCGCACTCCACCTGCCTCTAGCTCATCTCGCAGCCGAATTCCATCGGGTGACGCGCCCAAACTCGCTATGAGCATAGGTTCCACAGCAGCAGGAAGCGCTGCCAAAAAACCGAGTACATGTCCAGCGCTACCACCACGTACGGTGGTAACTGCTTGTGCCCGAGATGCAGTACCCGGAACTGGATGCGAGCAAAGGTCTAGTGAACACGTGAAGAATATCGTCCCTGTTGAGAAAATACGAAATGGTTTGGCAATCGATGGACTTGGCATAGGCGAGCTGGCGTAGGCGGACGTTGGGGAGTGGGTTGTACTGGATGCTGAAATCGTGTCGCGTCGCAGGCGAGCCATCCTGTATGTCAATTACGCGGCCTTTAGTGTTAAGTCTAACTGAAAGTGGAGGGCGTCGCCCACGTCGGGGTCGACTGAAAAGAAGCCATTAAAGTTCACCTTGTCGTAACTAACTCACATGGACCCGAGAGACCACGTTCAGGTCCATGGTGATGCATTTTAATGGTCTGCTAGCAACAGTTACTTACTGACAGTAAGCGCTAGCGTCCAGTCAGGCAGACTCCGAGTCCTCGTCAAGCAGGTTAAGTCCGGATGTGGCAGCATTGCTCTTTAATTTCAACCCCACGGGAACATAGTATTCTTGGTTGCCTATCATCGATCTATCAACGCCAGTATCCTGGGGTAGTTCCTGGAAGTGCACCGTTAAAGTTACGACCCTGGTGCACGAGCATATATCGATCACGGAGCGGGCTCCCGAATTCTAGTAGGTAGTGGGATATGTCGCGGTGAATGGTACAGCGCATGTTTGTGAGGCTACACCACGAAGGCGAGTCGGTTTCAGCCAAAGCAGTCACAGACTCACGACAGTATCTACTCGACGGTGATGTTTGATTCCTTGTTGCCGAACAATGATATTCGAATTCATACTTGAATCGATGGAT